>JAFMOC010000500.1:132500-207500 GCA_019802505.1 Corydoras sp. C115 | reverse complement strand
TGTCTTAAAATGTTGGCAGCGGACAGAGTGAAGCCAAATAAATGAAGGAGTCACTTAAAGACATTACACCCCAATCACACTGATAACCACTTGAGTTTTTAATCGTAAATGTGACGCGTAGAGCCAGCGATCATCCTGCTTTATGAAAGCTACTTCAGAAAAGCTGTGCGCTGCAGAACGGGCGTGTTGCAAAATGGCCTCATTTTGATTAAAAAAAATGATGCTGATGAATTTGAATTTATTATTCATTCATTATCTCCCGCTTTATCCTCTATTAGGGTCGCGGTGGGGTTCCCCATGCCCATCCAGGGGAGAACGTCTCGGGCGCCGGGCAGATAGACCCAGGACAGGGCGCCAATCCATCGCTGGGTACACACTCACTCACACAGACACACTCTATATGGGGCAATTTTTGAGAATTCAATTGACTTGATCCATGTTTTTGGACTGTGGGAGGAAACCGGAGAACCCGGAGGAAACCCACGCAGACACGGGGAGAACATGGAAACTCCACCCAGATGGGGATTCGAACCGGGAATCCCTAGTGCTGAGAGGAGAACATGCTAACCACTAAGCCACCGTGCCGCCCTGAATTTATTATTATTTATTGATTTTATTTCATTTCATTTTCAGTATCAAATGCAGTCAGTTCAAAAATGTTTCCAGTTTAAATAAGGATTTCATTCGCTTCTGTTACAAACTAAAAAACTTTGTTCTAAGTTGCTCTATATTTCTTTCTTTTTTGTTTTCTTTATTGTTAATAAGGATACATTGTTATAAAAGAGAGCGGCACGGTGGCTTAGTGGTTAGCATGTTCTCCTCTCAGCGCTAGGGATTCCCGGTTCGAATCCCCATCTGGGTGGAGTTTCCATGTTCTCCCCGTGTCTGCGTGGGTTTCCTCCCACAGTCCAAAAACATGGATCAAGTTAATTGAGTTCTCTAAATTGCCCCATATAGAGTGTGTCTGTGTGAGTGAGTGTGTGCCCAGCGATGGATTGGCGCACTGTCCTGGGTCTATCAGCCCAGCGCCCGAGACGTTCTCCCCTGGATGGGCATGGGGAACCCCACCGCGACCCTAATAGAGGATAAAGCGGGAGATAATGAATGAATGAATGAATGTTATAAAAGAGGTGCACTTATAACAAATTTATAGACAAATCCTATTACAGTGGGCATGTAAAAATACATTTTCATCCCATTTTGCCATGTACGGAAGGGGAGGGGGGGGTGCATGCGTGCGTGCATGTGGGGGGGGGCTTAACAGAAAATAATTGAGAATCACTGGTTTAATCACACATGCACACTTACATTGAGCATGCTCAGTTTGGGTTTGCCGGTTTTCTCCTGCCTCGAGCGCGTGCGTGAGGACTTGCGGTGGTGTTTGCGGACCCTGGACTCACTCCGGGCGCCGTGCGTGCCCTCGTTACCATCGCTCATCTCTTTCCCAGACGTGGCATCTGAGTCACACTGTGACAAAGAACGACACGGTTAGACCTTGATTCCGTATGATGGCACTTATTTTCAAAGACGTGGCATTTGCTAACCTGTCATACGCTGATGCCACCGCTGTAGTGTGCTTATCATGTGTGGAGTCCTACAGGCCAGTGAGAGACACAATCAGATCACATGATCAACATAACCTACAGTACAGGACTCGTAACACAGACCTCTGCGAACACCTCCGTGGGTGCCTGGCTCGGGGCACTCTGCTGAATCTGCTGAGTCGTGATGCTGCTGCTGAGCTGCTTGTGCTGAGTCACTGCAGAGGCCTGGAGCTCCTGGTTCTGATCCAAAGCATCGGCAGTGCAGACAGGACCTGGCACAAAGGCCTGCGACGACGGAGGCGCAGCAGCAGCAGCGGCGGGGACGGCAGGAACGGCGGCGGTGTGAGCGGTTGTCGTGACTGAGGTCTGAGTGGAATGAACCGAGGCAATGGGCAGCTGGGGGTTGCAGAGCAGGTCAGTGCTGGTCTGGGCTGGAAGCCCAGACTGGACCTGGTTATTGCTATAAACGCCCTAAAAAAGAAAAACAAACTTCAAAATAAAGTATGTGGTCAAACCTCATACATCCATTATCTTCCGCTTTATTCTCTATTAGGGTCACAGGGAGGGGGGTTCCCCATGCCCATCCAGGGGAGAACGTTTCGGGCGCTGGGTAGATACACCCAGGACAGGGCGCCAATCTATCATTGGGCACACACTCACTCACTCAAACACACTCTATATGGGGCAATTTGGAGAACTCAATTGACTTGTTCCATGTTTTTGGACTGTGGGAGGAAACCGGAGAACCTGGAGGAAACCCACGCGGACACGGGGAGAACATGGAAACTCCACGCAGATGGGGATTCGAACCGGGAATCCCTAGTGCTGAGAGGAGAACATGCTAAACACTAAGCTACCCATACATAGAGTCGAGTCAAATCCATTTATTCAGCTGACCAATAACAAACACTTTTCTAATGGACAGTCCTAGTATCTTGCCTCTACTACACTTTTAGGTCTTTTACCTGAGCGAGTGGACCCTGAGCAGTGGGAGGAGCTCCGACACACAGAGAGGCGGGGTTTGGTGAGGGAGGCTGTGTGGTCTGGCTGATCTGCAGAGGGCTGGCCACGGAGGCCGCATTGTAGCCCTGTTGATAGTGATGTACTGCAGGAGCAACGTTGGGGAACGCAGAAGACCCGAAGGCTTGTTCATGACACTGCATGGGTACAGGGCAGGCGGTGCCCTCCGTCTGTAAGCTGGGCCCCGGTGAGATGGATGCAGGTGTCGGGACGGGCTGGCTGGGACAGAGGTAGAGTGGAGCGAGGAGCGACTGCGTAGATGGGTGGAAGGTGGAGGGATAGGAGTCGTGCTCGGACAGAGGGGCTCTGACCGCTTGGGGAGGATTCAACTGGAGAGGAACAGAAATAGTACAAGGTCTTCAGTGGTGAAGCGCCACCATGTCACAATGATGCTGTTAAATACAGTATACACAAACATTATATGGACAAAAGTACTGGGACAGGCCTCTTAATCAATAAATCACAGAATTATACTCAAAGATGTATAAAATCTAGGGGTGTATTCAGCTAAAGATTTTCATAGTCGAATCTGATTCATCAGATTTTCCCTATAGTCGACTGATAGTCGAATCAGTTAAAATTTCACCACAAGATTAGTTTTTAAAAAAGATATTTTTATATATATATTATATATATATTATTATTATATATATAATATATAAATATATATATATATATATATATATATATATATATATTTTACTTGTTTTTCTAACAAAAGAAAACCTTTTTTCTTTTTCTTTTTTTTCTAGAAATTATAAGCTATAATTATAAGCTATAAGCGTAGTTTTTAAAAAAGATATTTTTTTATATATATTTTACTTGTTTTTCTAACAAAAGAAAACCTTTTTTTTGTTTTTCTTTTTTTTCTAGAAATTAGGATGATTTTATTTGACAAAAGGCTATATATATAACGAAAACAAAGACATTTCATGTAAAAACTAATTTTTAGCATTAAAATGGTACATTCGACTATGAGGTTCATAGTCGACCACGGTTCTCCGAATCGAATCGTCGAATCAGCGAATATTGCAGCTCACCCCTAATAAAATCCATCACCTAGCAATGCATATTGGACAACAGTTTAGGGAAGGGCAAATTGTTTCAGGGGCAAAATCAAGAATTATAAAGGTATGGTGTAGAGGACCTTGACCATGAGTAGGTTTGGTGTAGAGGACTTTGATTAGCCCTCACAGAGCCTCGACCTCAAGCCCATCCAACACCTATGGGATGAATTAGAATGAGGACTGCAAGCCAGACTCCTGTAACATCAGGGTTTGATCTCACAAATGGTCTTCCCGACAAACAGGACAAGATTTCAGTGGACACACTCTAATTCTGACAGAAAGCTGACACAGAGAGGTCATTCTGAGTAGACATCTACCAATGGGCACGGTAGCTCAGTGGTCAGGGTGCTGGGTTATCAATCTGAAGGTTGGGGGTTCAAATCCCAGGTCCACTGAAGTTACCAGTGTGGGTTCTTGAGCAAGACCCTTAACCCTCATTGCTCCAGGGATGTTGTGATTAACCCTGTGCTCACCTTGGAAGTCACTTTGCATAAAAGCATATGATAAATGACCAAATGTAAAAAAAAATAATAATAAAAATGTAAATGGCAGCATGGTGGCTTAGTGGTTAGCACGTTCGCCTCTCAGCGCTAGGGATTCCCGGTTCGAATCCCCATCTGGGTGGAGTTTCCATGTTCTCCCCGTGTCTGCGTGGGTTTCCTCCGGGTTCTCCGGTTTCCTCCCACAGTCCAAAAACATGGATCAAGTCAATTGAATTCTCAAAAATTGCCCCATATAGAGTGTGTTTGAGTGACTGAGTGTGTGCCCAGCAATGGATTGGCGCCCTGTCCTGGGACTATCTGCCCAGCGCCCGAGACGTTCTCCCCTGGATGGGCATGGGGAACCCCACCGCGACCCTAATAGAGGATAAAGCGGTAGATAATGAATGAATGAATGAAAAATGTAAATGTAAAATGATGGAATGGGCAGGTGTCCCAATACTTAAGCAATCCCACACACACACATAAATAAATATAAATACCTCAGGCAGCATGTGACTTAAAAGTGCAGGAGGTGCTGCAGGAATGGGCATCTGCGGGGGTGCAGCGTGAGCCACAGCATCAGGTGGTTCTGACATCGCTCCTGCCACGGGGTAAACACCCGACTGTCCTGAGAGCTGAGCGGCCTGGACGTTCAGCTGCAAAGCTGCGGCCTCTTGGACGTTCTGCGCGGGTTTAAGGCCGATCAGTTCACCTGTAAGTTGCTGTGCAGGAGCCATGTAGGTCTGCAGGCTGGCACTGGGGTGTGCACTCGGTCCTGGAACCAGGGGTGTGGCGGAAACCGTCTGTACGGGCGTAGTCTGCAACAATGAGGCCTGCTGTTGTGCTGCAGGGGGCACAGAAGTGGTAAAGTTCTGGGGCTGCACCGACTGGCCCGAGGGCATGAACCCCGCAGGATGCATGGGTACAGAGTAGCCGAGCGACGACTGGAGCATGAGGACGGGCACCTGCGCGGCTCCCGACTTCGACTGGCTCTGCAGAATAGGGAGGCACAGATTAGAGTCTGTATTCCACTGAATGGTCAGAAATATGTGGACACCCATGGGACCACACGGTGTAAACAGATGTATTAATACCAATAGAACAATAAGTGTTAGCATCAAAGCGTAGCATGAAGGCAAACTAGTACGCTGTGCTTTGTAGGCCGTTGTTATTTTGTTAGTAAGCAATCCGCCCGCATGTGCATTATCGGACTTAACGGCAAGCAGGACTGGAATACGAGGTTCGGTTAAGACGTATACAAACCACCAGGATCAGGGAGGAGAGAGGAAACCTTGAGGGAGGGTAAGAGATGTGCAAGTCCTCTAAAAGCAGAACCTCCCGCCCCCCACATTTCCAGCAGCACCAGCAGTTCCAGGCTTTAAACGTGAACGCCGCCCAACCTACCCGGTTGATAAGAGTATGGTCAGGCACGCACACACTGGCCCTGCGTGGCGTCGTCGGCTTGGGCATCTGCGCACCGCTCAGAGACTCGGAAAGCTCCTTCTCGTCGCCGTGGCTACGCACGGGCCGGCTGGGTCCCGGTTCCACCACTATGGAGGGGACTTTTAGCAGGGAGGGATTGGGGTTGTAACTGTGGCCTATGATGTTCTGCAGCGATTTGTTGAGCTCTGATAGGTCAGACTGGTCGTGCATGCACACTCCGGGTGGAGAAAAAGGGTTGCCAGGGGATGTACAGGTCGGTGACCATG
Organism: Corydoras sp. C115; assembly: GCA_019802505.1. Taxonomy (NCBI): domain Eukaryota; kingdom Metazoa; phylum Chordata; class Actinopteri; order Siluriformes; family Callichthyidae; genus Corydoras; species Corydoras sp. C115. The sequence continues at coordinate 201,678 of JAFMOC010000500.1, read as the reverse complement.
AGGGACGTGGGGCTGCCCCACAGAGAAACAGCGACATACAGGACCGGCAGGAGGGACATGGATGAAACAGGGAGGGGTTTAAGGAGTATCGGCTTCCCTGCTCTTTGGGGTCAAAAGATGGGTGAAAAGACGGCAATACTGATGAGTCGCTATGACGACGCACTTCAGAGGGCAACGGCAATGACAGCCAGGTGAACGCATCTCGCCCTCTGACCTCCTCCCCCTGTGTCCGAGTGAAACCAGGGAGCTCTGGCACAACATCTGATCTGCTGTGTGTTTGGTTCCGGACAGTGTCAATCACAGAGTTGCTTCGGCGTCGTAAAGGCGTGTTGGGTACCGCACCCTGACATGAGGGCCACGCCTTTAATATGTGGTGGGGTGTCAAAAATTGGCCCCTAGTGTAGTACTGAATACAGAGCATGCACAGGACGAAACACACACACACACACACACACACACACACACACACGTAAAGGCTGAAGATGATAAACAAAATCAGAAGAGCCTAATGAAATTTTTAAAAGTATCTGGACACCTCAGTCTTACAGCAAGTGTGGGGTTGTTGGGGACGACATTGTCAGGTACAGATGCAGGACGAAGCTAGGTTATTTGGGAGGTTGATTAAATTTATAATTACTAAATTGAGTGCTAAATTGAAGTGGAATATTAAAGACATTAAAGTGTTAATTAAGTCAACGTGTTCATACTGATCATATTAACATCACTCCTCATTAAACTCTGTGAACCCAGAACAGGTGAGATGTCCACATACTTTTTGCCCTAAATTGTATTTTATTGCACATGAGCGTCTGCAGAGGTAATGAGACAGACCTGCTGTGTTGCCGTGGAAACTGGTTCCTGCAAAGACTGGTAAATGACACCATGCAAACTGCTACTGTGGGAGTCCGAATAAATGGTGGAGCCAATGCCACTGTCAGCTAGAGGGAGGGGGGGGGGGGGAGAGAGAGAGAGAGAGAGAGAGAGAGATAAAAAAAATAAGAAAATGTTAATTTAATTCCTCACACCAACTACTTTTGTCCAAGCCTTCCATTCACAATACCAAACCCTCACCAGTTCTCAAAACCTTTCATCCCATCCATCATCTTCCGCTTTATCCTATATTATGGTCGCGGGGGGGTTCCCCATGCCCATCCAGGGGAGAATGTTTCGGGCTCTGGGCAGATACACCCAGGACAGGGCGCCAATCTATCTTTGGGTACACTTACTCACTCACACACACGCTATATGGGGCAATTTGAAGAATTCAATTGACCTTGAAAAAAAAAAAAAAAAAAAAAAAAAAAAAAAAAAAAAAAAAAAAAAAAAAAAAAAAAAAGACACTCCACGTGTGGAAAGTTGATGTGTAGACAACGCAACCCAGTAACCCCTGGCTCTTACAGGTATCAGAGGTGGTGCTGGCACTCAGGAGTGAATGCTGCTCTGGCTCATCAGGCTCACACACAGAAGGAATGATTGGGTACACTCACTCACACACACTCTATATGGGGCAATTTGAAGAATTCAATTGACCTTGATCCATGTTTTTGGACTGTGGGAGGAAACCGGAGAACCCAGAGGAAACCCACACAGACACAGGGAGAACATGGAAACTCCACCCAGATTGGGATTCAAACCGGGAATCCCTAGCGCTGAGAGGAGAACGTGCTAACCACTAAGCCACCGTGTTGCCCCCCCCAACCAACCAAATCCTTTAATTATCTACCAAAAACCCCAATCATAACACCCCATACCCCAACCCAACCATCCACCAAAACCCCAAACCATCTGACCTCCAACCAATCATCTACAAAAACCTTAAACAAACCATTCCAGATCTCCACCCACCCACCTAAACCCCAAATCAACCAAAGCCCTGAATAGACCAACTTTCCAAACTAAAACCTCAACCACGCAAACCTCTAAATCACCCAAAATAAAAGATAAAGACACTCCACGTGTGCAAAGTTGATGTGTAGACAACGCACCCAGTAACCCCTGGCTCTTACAGGTAACAGAGGTGGTGCTGGCACTCAGGAGTGAATGCTGCTCTGGCTCGGGCTCTTCAGGCTCACACACAGAAGGAATGATTCCAGGGGGCATCTGTGGTTGGGCACTTTCCACCGTAGCACTCGAAGCAGCCGGAGACCCAGTGCGCTCCCGACGCCACTTTATTAACGCCACTCGATCTCGGATGGATTTGCCCACGATCTTGGCGTCGCTCTCGTGGAAGAAGCCCGAATCAACCTGACGACAGAAGAGCAAGAGATTAAAGATTGTGGAAGACCTCAGTCATCCTGACAACAAGCTCTTCACTCTGTTGCCATCAGGACGGCGTTTTCGTGTCCTGAAGGCAAACACAGAGAGGATGAGGAGGAGCTTCTTCCCAACGCCGATTCGGACCCTGAACCAGGACTAAAAGGACATTAACTTGAACCTGTAACACTGCACTGCAATATTTGCACGAAAAGCACAACACACTTTAACTTTAACACACTTTATAATTCCATTGCACATTGTAAATACATAGTTACATTTTATCTTTATCTTATTTTTTATCTTACTCTACCTTATTTTTCTTACTCTTATCCTTTTTAAACAAATTTTATTTTTCTGTGGAGAGGTCAAAAAAGAAATTTCACTGCTGGCTGTACCATGTATAACTACGTATGTGACCAATAAACCTGATTCTGATTCTAAAACATGGTACATTTAAAAAAACAAAGCAGATATCCAACTAAAACACAGAGCTGATGAAGAAAAAGAAACTGAACAGACACAGGAAACCTTATAATGTTACCACTTCATTTAACCTGATACACTTCACTTAGCAGCATGGCCATCAACATGGACAAGAACAGAAACAGGCCTTCCCCAAACTGTTCATACAGAGATGGAAGTATAGAGTTTTCCAAAACACTTGGCTAGAAGAAGCCTGATTTTTCTACTTGTGACCATTAGACTGAAAAAATAAATGCGTCCCAAAACTATAGTCCACAGAATGTACATGAAGGGCAACGTACCACAATATGATCATTATTCATTCATTCATTCATCATCTTCCGCTTTATCCTATATTAGGGTCGAGGGGGGTTCCCCATGCCCATCCAGGGGAGAACGTTTCAGGCGCTGGGCAGATACACCCAGGACAGGGCACCAATCTATCACTGGGCACACACTCACACTCTATATGGGGCAATTTGGAGAACTCAATTGACTTGATCCACGTTTTTGGACTGTGGGAGGAAACCGGAGAACCCGGAGGAAACCCACGAGGACACGGGGAGAACATGGAAACTCCACCCAGATGGGGATTCGAACCGGGAATCCCTAGTGCCGAGAGGAGAACGTGCTAACCACTAAGCCACCGTGCCGCTATCTGATCATTATATACAATAAAAAAAAATAATACATTTAAAAAATAAAATAAAAATAATAATTATAAAAAAAAAAAAAACAGTGACAATGTTGGACAGGGGCGGCACGGTGGCTTAGTGGTTAGCACGTTCGCCTCTCAGCGCTAGGGATTCCCGGTTCGAATCCCCATCTGGGTGGAGTTTCCATGTTCTCCCCGTGTCCGCGTGGGTTTCCTCCGGGTTCTCCGGTTTCCTCCCACAGTTCAAAAACATGGATCAAGTTAATTGACTCTAAATTGCCCCATATAGAGTGTGTGAGTGTGTGCCCAGCGATGGGTGTATCTGCCCAGCGCCCGAGATGTTCTCCCCTGGATGGGCATGGGGAACCCCACCGCGACCCTAATAGAGGATAAAGCGGGAGATAATGAATGAATGAATGTTGGACAGTAGCAGTGTTGTAAGGAACGGTTCGCAGCACAGCACCAGCCTCTCATAGTGTAGGCAACCAATCAGAAATGAGCATTCAATCAATCAATACTATATAAACCAGCAGCTGTATCTAAGTGCTGGAATAAATAGGAATGGAATTGAAACAGGAACCTGAGGGAGGAACAGGGTGTGGGTATATGTGTGTATGTATGTGTGTGTGTGTGTGTGTATAAATGTGTCCAATAGCAAAAAAGGCCCTGAGGGTTTAGGCTCTTCCAGGACATTATTGATCAGCTAGTCAGCTGGAAAACTGACCCTTCAGCCCCCCCCCCCCCCAAAAAAAGTAATTCCTCTATGCATATTCAAATCTCTGCAACATTGATATTGAGTCTATGTTTGTCTGTGTGTGTCCTAATTCCACTTGCATGTATTTATTTCTGCAGCTTTCAATTTGTTTCATTAGGGGACACTACAGCAGGACATTCCACATATACCATTTGGCATAGCACACACACACCCATGAGCTGCACCACCACCACCTACAAAGAACCCCATCTCCCTCCGAACATGGCTCACCATCTCCTGAGCGACTCCTTCGGGCACCTCCTTCTCCAGATCGAAGGTGAACTCAATGGCGCCGCCATCCTTGTACTTGCCCTTAAGCTTGCGTGGGTCCTCCACCCACAGCTTGAGCGCGATGGAGGCCTTTCTCCCGTCGTCCTCCTCGGCTAACTCCACTCGCACGCCCGTGTCCTCAGCGAAGAAGGCATGATTCAGAAGGTCCTTGATGGAGTAACTGAAGGACAAACGCCAGAGAACACAAGAGGACTCCTGAACAATCCGACCCAACATGAACATCTGCTGCTAGCATGTTGCACACACCTTTTGCACATTATAAATAACTGCTGCAATTACAAACTAAGTTTTCTTTTTAATTAGGGGCATTTTTTTTTGGCACATGAGGCTCACCACTAGGAGGCCACCTGCACTGTTACCTCTCCACATAATGTTGCTGTTTACGAACCAAACTCAGTGTTTACTTCATACCATTACCTGAAATGTTTATTGTACTGTGTATCCTCCTGTATTTATTGTGATCCTTGTGTTTGCACACGTGTACTTTATGTTGATTGTGTAGTAGATGTTATGTGTATATATATACTGTACTGTAGTTTATATTGAGGAATGACAAATAAAATACTTGAATAAAGAATGAGGTTCTTGTCAGAAGGGCACACTCCAAAATCTTGTAGAAAGCCCCTCAAAAGAGAAGGGGGTCTTTACTCTCACAAAAGCACAGGCTAAGTTTGATCATTCGGGGTATAAGGGTACATTGAACCCCAGCAAATACTAAATATAACCTTCTGATTTAATAAAGTGGCGGCACGGCGGCTTAGTGCTTAGCATGTTCTCCTCTCAGCACTAGGGATTCCCGGATCAAATCCCCATCTGGGTGGAGTTTCCATGTTCTCCCCGTGTCTGCGTGGGTTTCCTCCGGGTTCTCCGGTTTCCTCCCACATTCCAAAAACATGGATCAAGTCAATTGAATTCTCCAAATTGCCCCATATAGAGTGTGTATGTGTGAGTGAGTGTGGGCCCAGCGATAGATTGGCGCCCTGTCCTGGGTGTATCTGCCCAGCGCCCGAAACTTTCTCCCCTGGATGGGCATGGGGAACCCCACCGCGACCCTAATATAGCATAAAGTGGAAGATAATGAATGAATGAATTTAATAAAGTCAGTCTGCCACCAAGAAACCGAGGATACTAGGACCATGATGGACACAAATAGAATCCTGTGCAAGACACAGAGAACCCACCAACCAAAACCTTTAATTATCTATCAAAAACCCCAAACACAACACCCCATACCCCAACCCAACCATCCACCAAAACATCTGACCTCCAACCAACCATCTACTAAAACCTTAAATAAACCATTCCAGATCTCCACCCACCCAGCAAAACCCCAAATCAACCAAAGCCCTGAATAGACCCACTTTCCAAACTAAAACCTCAACCACGCAAACCTCTAAATCACCCAAAATAAAAGATAGACACTCCACACGTGCAAAGTTGATGTGTAGACAATGCACCCAATAACCCCTGGCTCTTACAGGTAACAGAGGTGGTGCTGGCACTCAGGAGTGAATGCTCCCCTGGCTCTTTAGGCTCACACACAGAAGGAATGATTCCAGGGGGCATCTGTGGTTGGGCACTTTCCACCGTAGCACCCGAAGCTGCCGGAGACCCAGTGCGTATAAGAGTACATTGAACCCCAGCAAACACTAAATATAACCTTCTGATTTAATAAAGTCAGACTGCCCCCAAGAAACCGAGGATACTAGGATCATGATGGACATAAATAGAACCTTTCCTTTTCTGTGTAGTTATGTAAACAGTGGCTCGAATAGATAATGAGACTGAAGGATGTGTGGAACCGTGGCCCGTTAGCAGCTGGTTGATTGTGTGTGTGTGTGTGTGTGGGTGGGAAGTGAAACATGGCAGAATGAGCCAGCCGACATCAGTGACATCATCTCCGTCTCCCACCACTCACCGTTCCTCCTTATTCTGACAGATACACTCCCCGATAATCTCCTTCACCTCCGGATCCTTGACTTTGTTGTAGCTCGCAGGCTTCACCCCCTGAAAAAGCCAAACACATCACAGAAGGAGACTTTTGCGGAGGACGAAGATGTCAGAAAGCCATATTCACCGTGTCCTCGCTCGCGGCTTGTTTAAACAGGAGCAGGAGTCATGTGACTCGCAGCGACAGTGACCTGAACGGTAAGAAAATAAAGGAACTTAAACGGAACAGATCCTTTTTCCAGATAGGATTCCAGCGCACGACACCTCAGGTGAGATTTCTGCACCGATATGCCGGAAAGAGAAGCTGAGCTATAAATATCAAGAACATTACTCAAGCCAGGATTCGACATGGACTCAAACCCATTTATAGCATACGGAATAGGACCCAGCTCTGATAATAAGGATCTTGGGGAAGATTCGGGAAAGCTTGCAAGAAGACATTACATCAGTGCTACTCAAATAGTGGGGCGGGCGCGCCCTGTGGGGGCGCAGTGCGGTGCATGGGGGGCGCATAACAAGAAATCACAGAGCAAGTGATATTAGGTGTACTGAACAAACCCTCAAGAGACGACATGGAAAAATATTTAACAGGGATGAGGAGAGAAAGGCAGAGAGACACGAAGATAATGAGAGCAACAAAAGACAACCGAAAACTAAATGTTGAAGTGTATGTAGCGCCTGACTTCACTGTAACTGTAACTTCACTGTAACTGTAACTTCACTGTAACTTCACTGTACCTGAGGTGGAGACGTAGAAAGACCGGTGTGTCTTCTGTGTCATTAAATGTTGGCAGCGGACAGCGTGAAGCCAAATAAATGAAGGCGTCACTTAAAGACATTTCACCCCAATCACGCTGATAACCGCTTGAGTTTTTAAATCGTAAACATGACGTGTATAACCAACAAATATTAACGCTTTATGAAAGCTACTTCAGAAAAGCTGTGCGCTGCAAAACGGGCGCGTTGGAGACATTAGTTCTGACTTCCTCAAAAAAAAAAAAAAAAAAAAAAAAAACAGCACAAATTGTACTCATTTTTGTTTTGAAGGTTAAAGTGTTAATAAATTGTGCTCCTGAATTAATGTTGCTGATGAATTTAAATTTATTGATTTTATTTAATTTCATTTTTCAGTATCAAATGCCAGTCAGTTCAAAAATGTTTCTAGTTGAAATTTCATTTATAGTTCAGGATTTCATTCGTTTCTGTTACAAACTAAAAAACAAAGTTAATCAAATTATTCTGTTCTAAGCTGATCTATATTTCTTTCTTTTTTGTTTTCTTTATTGTCAATAAGGATACATTGTTATAAAAGAGGTGTATTTCTAACAAATTTATAGACAAATCATACTACAGTGGGCATGTAAAAATAATTTATCCCATTTTTGATAAATTTGGGGTGATAAATCATGTGGGGGGGTGGGGGGGTGTGCGCAAAATGTTTTCTTCTTCCTGGGGGGGGCTTAACAGAAAATAATTGAGAATCACTGCATTACATGTATAAGCAGGTCCTCACACTGAGAGCAGGAGGCTTTGGGTTTTAGGTTCGAATATTACATGCATTAAGCCACAGTCTTCATTTTTCAAAAAACCCTATATATTTTTTTCTTAATGCTCCTTGACATATGGACATATATATGGACATGATGAGGATTACAAAATGACATGACATCACTGATGGATTGTTTTGTATTGCTGTTTTACGTACGGTGGCTTAGTGGTTAGCATGTTCTCCTCTCAGCACTAGGGATTCCCGGTTCGAATCTCCATCTGGGTGGAGTTTCCATGTTCTCCCCGTGTCCGCGTGGGTTTCCTCCGGGTTCTCCGGTTTCCTCCCACAGTCCAAAAAACATGGATCGAGTCAATTGAGTTCTCCAAATTGCCCCATATAGAGTGTGTCTGTGTGTGAGTGAGTGTCTGCCCAGTGATAGATTGACACCCTGTCCTGGGTGTATCTGCCCAGCGCCCGAAACGTTCCCCCCTGGGTAGGAATGGGCATGGGGATGGGCATGGGGAACCCCCTCCGCCCGCAAACATTGTAGAGGATAAAGTGGAAGATTATGGACGGATGGATGGATGTTTTACGTACACACATGGGCGGTGTGTGTGACATAGTGGTTAGCACATTCGCCTCTCAGCGCTGGGGATCCAGGTTCCCGATCTGGGTGGAGTGTCTATATTCCAAAAACATGGATTTAAGGTCTAAATTGCCCCTATATAGCGCATGTGTCTGTATAAGTAAATGCGTGCCTAGCGATGGATTGGCATCCTGTATCTGCACGGCAACCATAGTATAGGATTAAGTGGAATAATAATAATAAGAGAAGATTTGATGATTTGAAGGAGGAGGTGCTGATCTAAAATATGGAAACCAGAATAGGTCCTTATAACAGCTTGGGTGGATGGAGGGACCATGCACTGTAATGTATCCCGAGAGGCGACCCTAGCCTTTGTTCTGTAGACGAGACGCAGGACTCACGCTGGTCACTTTGCGGTAAATCTGAGCGGCGTTCTGGCACTCGGAGTACGGGTATTCTGACGTCGCCATCTCCAGCATGCACATACCGAAGGCGTAAACGTCCACCGACTCGTCATAATGTTCCTCGTACATCTCGGGGGCCATGAACTCCGGTGTGCCTGAAAGCAAGAAGATCAAAGTTATGAGAATCTGCATTCATGAAAACTCTCATCAATGACGCAATCTCACCGATGACGCTCTTGGCAAAGGAGGCCCTCTTGAGTGTGGCCAGGCCCAGGTCACCGATCTTCACGCTGCCCGTCGGACCCGTGATGAAGATGTTGTCGCACTTCAGGTCACGGTGGATGATGGGTGGGGTGCGTGTGTGCAGGAAGAGCAGGCCTTTTAGAATCTGGCGGCACCAGCTCCGTAGGACTTTGGGCTTCATGACCTTGAAGCGCTTCAGGTAGCTGGGGAGTCAAACACAGACGCATCATGTGGTACACACGAGCATCACTTTCCGTCATGGCTTAAACTATTTTTATCATTTACAGGTGAAGCGGTTTTCTTTTATTCTCTGGTTTACATCCCACCATAGAACAGTAGGTGGCAGTAAATCGTGCTTTACATTACTGAAACCATCATCATCATCAACTCCACATGGGTTAGATTACAATTCATACACATCCATATGCTTATCTTACTTTGTTTTATAAAACTGATATTTACAGTTCTTAAATCTGATTGGCTGAGCCGTTTGTCCAGCCGTCACATTATTGATATTACAGGGGAGCTCAGTGGTCAGGGTGTTGGGTTATCAATCTGAAGGTTGGGGGTTCAAATCCCAGGTCCACTGAAGTTACCAGTGTGGGTCCTTGAGCAAGACCCTTAACCCTCATTGCTCCAGGGATGTTGTGATTAACCCTGTGCTCACCTTGTAAGTCGCTTTTGAGAAAAGCGTCTGCTGAATGACCAAATGTAAACGTAAATATCACATTATTGATATTAACACACACCTCTGAGCTCCTCACATTCGTATCAATGCCTGAAATACAATACATGATTTTAAATCATGTACCATAAATGGAAATACCGATTAATATAAACAGCAGGCCGGGCGACACTGTGGTGAAGTGGTTAGCACGTCCGCCTCTCAGCACTATTATTAATAATTTTGTTTTCAATTAATGCATTCATAAATCAAACCTTGTTTTTTATGATAGTGTTCGTAACTGTTTTCTAAAAGCAATAAGGCACTTAAGGTTGTGTATTATTGTGAATAAATCATGAGAAAAGAGGGGTATCTGTACTCTGTTACACATCAGACATAACATCATCTCTCTTATGACTTATTTACAGTAATGCACAACCTCTCATACCTTACTGCTTTATAAACAGCAGGCCGGGAGACACTGTGGTGAAGTGGTTAGCACGTCCGCCTCTCAGCACTATTATTAATAATTTTGTCTTCAATTAATGCATTCATAAATCAAAACTTGTTTTTTTTATGATATCGTGTTCGTAACTGTTTTCTAAAAGCAATAAGGCACTGAGATTGTGTATTATTGTGAATAAATCATGAGAAAGAGGGGTATCTGTACTCTGCTACACGTCAGACATAACATCATCTCTCCCATGACTTTTTTTACAGTAATGCACAACCTCTCATACCTTACTGCTTTATTAACAAATTACTGCACATTTTAACCCTAAAATCCAATCCAATCCTTATTTCCCAGGAGCTTACGTTTTCAGTGTCCCGGAGGTCATGAGCTCCGTCACCAGGACGATACACTTTTTCCCTTTGACGAGTGACTCCCAGAAGTCATAGAAGCGCACGATGTTCGGATGCTGAAGTCCCTTCAGCATCTCGGCTTCTTCTTTAAACCGCTGTCGTTCCATTTTAGTCAGTTTTCGGTCCTGTGAGAAGAACACAAGCAAGAATTCGTCAGTACGTATCCCACCCAACCTCCATCTTCAGCAACACAATGGCCCTGGGGCACGTGTGTCTGAGGTCTAGCTGGACGTCTACAAACATGGACTCCATCAACTCTGTCTGAAGGAGACGGACAATCTCATTTTTAAGGTTGGTGGAAGGGCTGGAGGTCAGGTCTCTGTGGAGGAGTCACATTCTTCTATATGTCATGTGCTCTGGAGAACATTCAAGCTAGAACAAGTTCAAGTTCAGGAGAAATGAGTAGGAATCAGTTTTATAACCTAGGAAATGCCAAAAACTACCCAGGGGGGACCATGTCCCTGGTTGAAGGTTATAAATGTCTCCTAAAACCGGTGTTTCAACATGAATAGTAATAAAACCATCTAACTGATATTTACTCCATCAGCTCAGTCCACATTAAAGTCCACATTCATTTCAACACCTCTGCACCGTTTCTGAAGACAGATCAAGATTAGATTGTATGTATTAATAGACACAATGAGATAGGAGCTGGAGCCATCAGAGCAAGACATGCAGAGCAATACGACCGTGAAGAACGGGGGTGGGGGTGACAGGTTGCAGATCAGCCAGTCGATCTGACCGTCTTGCACATCAATACCCCACTGCCAGCCCACACCCACTCTTGTGAGCTGCGTCTCGGACGCTGCGGGAAGCCAATCTGTTCAGAGAGAATCCTGCCGACTTCCTGATATCCTTCTGATCTCTCTAATGCAGAACAGTGAAGATGCTCATTAGCACATACATTACTTTACATTTTGAGTCGTTTAATGGAATGGTGGATGTGAAGGCTGCTTAAAAACCTGTGGAGACACTTTCCCCAACAGCCCCACCCCCCCTGAGAGAAAGAGAGAGTGAAATAATGTGGCTAAACTGCATTTCAATTTACTTACTAATGCCACAATATACTGGGCCATCCAATAATAAAGCAATTTCGCTGGAGAGCAACATCAGGGCTCTGGGGCAATGAAGGTCAGGTGGGGTCCCAACGTCAAGGCCCGGCAGAAATTAGGATTAAGGGCCTTGCTCAAGGCTCATATATGGTAACTTCGACCCTAGACCCTGAGCTACCATGCTTTCTAAAGTGTGGTAAACAGCTTGCAAGGCTTTCTTCAAAATTCCGAAGCATCTCTATGGGAATGCTTCCCCAGCTCATCAGGAGCTCTTATGGACCTTGCTTTGGTGTAAAAACTGGGATATAACAGCCCCTTCCCTAAACTGTTCCTACAAGTTGGAAGCATGCGCATCTCCATCTCCAGAATTCATAAACAGGTGCTTGGTTTCATGCACCTGTGACAAAAAAAAAACAATATTTTTAAAAGGTGTCTTCATAATTTTGTCCACAAATGATTTCAGCTTCACTGCACTCCTACGGCAAAATAAAAGTCTCTCGTCCAAAATCTTAAGCTCACATAGGAACATAAAGGAGACCAAATCCCAGGGAGGAACACGCATCCTAATCCTGAATTGATAAATGGGATTAGTTTGAAGGTCATTAAGTGTGAGCGAGAGAGAGGGAGGGAGAGAGAGCGAGAGCGAGAACGAACCTACACCAAGAGCTTAAGAGACAGGAAGAAAGTACGGGATGACACACGCCGTGGTTGAGTCCATATGTCGGGAGCAAGTGCAAGTGGTTGCACATATAAAGCTCCTGCGCGTCGACCTCCTAAATAATGCAGAGCTGCAGAGAGCCGATTGCATTCAGCTGAGCTGTGCTGCCCTGAGCGCTGTCCCCACATGCTCCATGTGCACCCTGCGTCTTCGTCTCCCATCTCTCATCACTCTTCGCTGCTCGCATCTCCCTGCTCTCCTCATTTCTCCCTCGCACCTCTCAGCACAGGCTCTCGGCGGACAAGCGGGGAGGCGTGAATTATTTAGAAGCTGGTAACGGGCTGAAGAGATACCGAACCCCGCCGCAAAACAGTCACATGTACATTTATCCGAGATGACGCAACGTTTATTTCCAGCGGCCTGCGTTATGGGGCGTTTGAAGCGGCGGGGGGAGGATCCACATCAGCTTTAGGCTGACTGAGGCCCGCTTCAGATGACACCTGCTTGTGTGGATGGGAATAAAGCGAGTGAACAGCTTTAGTGCGACATTGCAGAACCATTCCATAGACATGCTAATGGGTACCGCATCATTAGTCATTATGGGTCGTATGCACGACGTACGTATCGACGCACTCCAGAGCCAAATCTGGAGGAGTAGGAGGGATCCATCCGGTGTGAAACTGTGTCTATTTGAATATACATGGCGTCCCGCTGTGGTGACCCCCCCAATGAGAACAGACAACTTAAGAAGGACTAAATAAGGGATTGTGATTTTTTCACGCAGACCCAAAAAGATTACCAGAAATGGGTCAAAGGTGGGAGGTATCTGGAAGAACGATAAACAGAAGTATGCTGATAGAGAGAGCGCGATAAAAGACGAGTAAAAGTCTAAACAACCGCCGTGATCCACACAATCTGTCCTTACATCAGCAGAAGGAATGCTGGAGGTAACATGAGCGTGTTCAGGAATAAAAAATAAAAAGCAGCGCACGTAGTTCAGGTTATTTCAACCAGCAGCAGCAACTGAGCAACCGAATCTGTTTCGACTGGCAAGACTGAAACTGCATCTGCAATCACGTGCAGTAAAAGTGATACAGTGATCCATTTTCTGTTCTACTGTTCTTACACACAGAGGAATTAGTCCTGCACATTAAACCCATCCGTGCAGAACACGCACACAAACACTGTGAGTGAAGTGAGAACACGTGACGGAGCGGGTGGGCAGCCCTGTGTACGGCACCCGGGGAGCAAATGTGGTTAGGTGTCCTGGGTACCTACATCAGAAATGTATGCGACTCAAACATTGGGTTTGGTGTGCACACAGCTGGTACAGAAAAATCTGTCACAATGAGAAATTAGACCTGGGTCATGATCACTGGACATTAGGGGTGAGCTGCAATATTCGCCGATTCGCCGATTCGATTCGGAGAACCGTAGTCGACTATGAACCTCATAGTCGAATGTACCATTTTGACCACATGGGGGTGTCCATGGCTGCTGCTAAGCATTAGTTTTTACATGAAATGTCTTTGTTTTCGTTATATATATAGCCTTTTGTCAAATAAAATCATCATAATTTCTAGGAAAAAAAGAAAAAAGAAAAACAAAAAAAAAGGTTTTCTTTTGTTAGAAAAACAAGTAAAATATATTTAAAAAATCTTTTTTAAAAACTATGCTTATAGCGCCATCTTGTGGTGAAATTTTAACTGATTCGACCATCAGTCGACTATAGGGAAAATCAGACGAATCAGATTCGACTACGAAAATCTGTAGTTGAATACAGCCCTACTGGACATAATCTTCAATAAAGGAAAGGATGAGTGTGATGACATCACAGGTACTGATATGAATTTGGAGTTCGGATGATGGTATACAGGGCGGCACGGTGGCTTAGTGGTTAGCAAGTTCTCCTCTCAGTGCTAGGGATCCCCGGTTCAAATCCCCATCTGGGTGGAGTTTCCATGTTCTCCCCGTGTCCGCGTGGGTTTCCTCCGGGTTCTCCGGTTTCCTCCCACAGTCCAAAAACATGGATCAAGTCAATTGAATTCTCCAAATTGCCCCATATAGAGTGTGTGTGTAAGTGAGTGTGTGCCCAGCGATGGATTGGCGCCCTGTCCTGGGTGTATCTGCCCAACGCCCGAGACATTCTCCCCTGGATGGGCATGGGGAACCCCACCGCGACCTTAATAGAGGATAAAGCGGGAGATAATGAATGAATGAATGATGGTGGTATACATGTGTGGGGGAGGGGGGGCACCAGAAGTATAGATTGGTTCCAAACCTATATAAAGGTTCCTGGAGGAATGTGTCAGAAAGGTCATCCAGTGTAAAATGTGAGATTGAGGAGGTTTGGGGGGGGTGGCGTAGTGGTTAGCATATTCGCCCGATCTGGGTGGAGATTTCATGTTCTCCCTGTGTCATCCCACGGTCCAAAAACATGGATTCAAGGTGATTAAGCTGCTCTAAATAGCCTCTAGAGTGTGTGTTTGAAAGAGTTCTTTCCTGGACGGGCATGAGAACCCCACTCACAACCCTAGTAGAGGATTAAGCAGAAGATAATGGATTAATGGGGTCGTTTGCAGATTTTTGGATGTGTACCGAGGGAGGGTATGCTTTATAATGGTGGAAGGATGCTGAGGATGGAGCCACCAGATAGGAGGGGAGGTGCAGGTGGTTGGGGTGATGGAGGTGGATACTAAGGATAGGGCAGGATGGATAATTAAAACCTGTTGGGGGCCCCCTCTAATGGAACCAGCTGTAGGAAGAGAAGTGTGTGTGTGTGTGTGTGTGTGTGTGTCCACAGAACAGAAATTCAAAGTGGATTGATCACTGGTGTGCACTTTACCCACCCCACCACCCCACCCGCCTGAGATCAATTAACCCGATGTGCCGCAGTGAGCCACTCTGAGCTGCACATGGACTACAGTTTGACATACAGACAACAATCCATTACGTATGAACGCGAGCGTCAAGCTGAACAAACTCATAACAGATGATTGTTTCCGTCACATCGATCGATCTGTACTTTCAATCTGTTTTAATGGAATTACACAATTAATTATATGTATTTAAAATATCATCAGGCCTCCCTGAATCAGGGATAAGACCGTGATAAAGCAGTATCTACTTAAAAGCAATCGAAATCCCAAAGAATCTCCATCTATTTAATTACAGGCCGAATAAAAAATTTCCATTGACGCGTTTTCACACTTACTGCTTGTTTGCGCTAAAATTTGGAGGCGTTTCCGCTCAGGGCTTGTATTCTTTTCACACAGGAAATATCGTGTGCACCACAAACCAGGTGAGAATGTTCTCGCTGGTCAGATCGGTGAAGTTGGAGAGAAAAATCAATACAGGAGGAAGGTCTTGTGTCCTGGACATGTTTTTGCGTTTTAACAAGGGAACTTTTGTTCATCTTATTAGTGATGATGTGGACAACATTCCGCGTGAGATCAGGACGAATAAACTTTGTAAACACGCCTTGTGTACAGCGGAGTTTGCAGAAAGTAGATGTGCTGCCTTTATGCGACCGATCAGAGGCAGAGAGCTGATACGAAGACTGTAAAGGGATACAGGGATAGGACTGAGACCACCTCCTCTCAAGGTTGTGGATGAGGTTGAAAACTAAAAGAGATCTACATTAGATTACTTAATCCCAACTTGATGTTTGGCCTCAGAGCACAGAATCAGCCCCCTGGGGCAATCAGCATTAAGGCCCATTCTCAAAGACCAACATTGGCAACTTCATTTGACCTGTGGTTTGAAGCCCCAACCTTCCCCACCCTCACCACCAAGCTACCATGCCCTAATATGAGATCCAATGACTGGTCTAATCCCTCCACCCTGAATAAGATAGACAGATTTTAGGGGTAAATGTTATTGGGTCTGGCTCTTAATCAGAAGAGAAGGTTGGCGGTTCAAACCCTCTGTCCACCAAAGCTGCAAACGTGGGCCCTTAAACATTATTGCTCCAGTGGGGTGTATTGAAGCCAAACCTTAGCTCTCCCTTTAAAAAGTGTGAATTCTTCTGCAAAAATAGCATAATAAGCTTTCAGATGCACATGATTGGCTCATGCTGCCGTGACGGTCCAGAGATGATCCTAAAAACAAAGTACCAAAGTTACCAGACTCAGTAACGAGAAATGGTCCATTCCAATGTTTTCCTAGAAAATGTATTCAAAGTTCTGCCTTATTTTCATTTTTTAATCCTTACACTGGAGTCAAGATAAGAATCGAGTTTTGCCTGAAAGGAATCTCGTTGCTCAACATTTAGACACAAACCAAAAACTTTTCAGATAACACCAAAACACGGACTCTTAAATGCCTTACAGATACGACAGACATGTGATCTGAACATGAGAATCCAGATAACTCAATATTCCAGAGAGGAACAATAACGACGGAGAGCATGGTGTGAGCCTCATGCCAGGCTGCCAGGAGGCTGATACTACTGTTCGTCCAACATCAGTCATATAAACATAGTAGTGTATATATTTATATGATACACTGTAAAGAAACTTTTAGGACTTCCGATTTTAGACAGGTCCCCCTTTGCAGCTTTAACAGTTTTTTGGAGTGTGAGTGTGGGATATGTGAGAGGTCAGAAACTGAGGACATGGCTTACAACATGCATTGTAGTGATGCTAATAGGGATGAAGTCAGGGTTCTGTGGAGGCCACTATGGTTCTCCTACACCAAATTTACCCAACCGCATCTTTATAGACCTGGTGGTACACTGAAAGACAACAGGGCCTTCCCCATACTATTCCACTAAGCTGGTAGCATACAAATGTCCAAAACGCACAGCTAGGTTTGATATTACACACCTGTCACGATGGCACTGAAAGAACTGGCTGAATTTAATAATATGGAGGTGCATCACAATACTTTGGGCTGCATTTGGAAGATGAGCTTATTTATATTTATACACAATATAAAAATCCGGTGAGTCCGGTGAAAATAAATCAAGTTTCAAGACATGAATTTTGAAGAACAGTTTGAGGAAGGCATTGTTATGCAAGACTGACCAATACTGTCTTGAGTCCTGACCTCCTCAACCCCATCCAACAGCTTCGGGATGAACTAGAACTTGTGAACTAGAACTAGGACTGTGAGACAGTTTCCCAGGATTGTAAACAGATTTAACATGGAGTGTTCCGAGGTTCTGTCTCTCAACAAAAGCCGTGATGTCATGCAAAATATTATACATACATGCATATAAGCATGTGTATATCAGAGGGATGGACTTTCTAAAGTTAAAACACAAGTCTTCAGGTAAATGTGTGTATAACGTTATCATTGATGGATTTGAATCATACATGATGCATGTACATATATCCATCAATCCATTATCTTCCGCTTTATCCTCTACTAGGGTCGTGGGGGGGTTCCCCATGCCCATCCAGGGGAGAACATTTCGGACGCTGAGCAGATACACCCAGGACAGGGAACCAATCTATCGATAGGCACACACTCGCACTGTATATGGCATAATTTGGAGAATTCAATTGACCTTAATCCATGTTTTTGGACTGTGGGAAGAAACTGAAGAACAAGGAGGAAACCCATTCGTTATGGGGAGCACATGGAAACATATTGGGATTCGAACCACTAATCACTAGCACTGAGAGGAGAACATGCTAACCACTAAGCCACCATGCTGCTCAATGTACACACACACACACACATATATATATATATATATATATATACATACACACATACATACATATATACACACACACATATATATATATATATATATATATATATATATATACACACACACACATATATATACGTATATACATATACACACACACATACATACATATATATATATATATATATATATATATATATATATATATATATATATATATATATACACACACACACATACATTATATATATATATATATATATATATATATATATATATATATATATATATACACACACACATATATATATGTATATACATACACACACACACACACACATATATATATATATATATATATATATATATATATATATATATATATATATATATACACATACATATAAACACACACATATACATATATACACATGTATATACATATAAACACACACACACACGTATATACATACAAACATTATATATATATATATATATATATATATATATATATATATATATATATATATATATATATTTCCCAAACCAGGGAAGAGCTTGTAAAGCTACTGGAAGGAGGGCAGTTTGTCTCCCAAAGATCCCACGATTAAAAGAGATAAGCAAAGTTTGAGTTATTGTTCAGTGAGGGCACGGAATGTGGTCCTTCCCTAAATGTTGCCATGGTTCAAATGATAAAAATACATAAATATGGTTTTATAGTTAGTCTTATACTGACAGTTAGTTATTAGTTTTGAGAGTAAAGATGCAACACAGACAGGAGAAGCGCTCAAACCCTGCTCACCTGAAGTTCGCACCACGCCACCTCCACCCAGGTCTCGGTGTCTAAACCCTTGTAGACGGTTTTAAACGAGCCTCTGCCGAGCTCGATGTCGAATTTGAGAAAGCGGCCGCTTGGAGAGGTGGCGACGGCCTTCATCTCGGCCTCCTCCTCGTTCTCCTCGCTGGCGCTCTTGGCGTCTTCGCTGAGTTTGGAACACGCCGTGGCCTTGTTGTCGTGGGGCTCCGCGCTCTCGGCGGCGGTGCGCGTCGTCCCCGGGAGAGACTCGTTCCCGGGACCGGCTTGCGACGCCGAGCGGGCGGCCCTGCTCCGGTCCACGTAGAGCCGCAGGCAGATGTTGGGCACCGTGCTCTGAGCATCGCATTCGGGGGCTTCGTGCGGCTGCTCGTCGTTTTCCGCGAACCACAAACTCCTGCGGATGAAGCGCTGGCGGGGGGCGCGCCGGTAAGTCGAGGCGCTCGGGTCGCTGCCCCCGCGCACCGCTCCAGGCCCGTCCATGTTGTTAACGTCCCCCTCGCTGACCGCCGCGTACATGTGAACGTCGAGCTCGCACTGCGAATTCGGGACGGAGGGGAACTTGGGAGCCGCCAAACACTCGAGCGGCTTGGGTCCGTCCGCGGACTGCATGGCGCTTAATAGGCTTGTCCACGGGGCGCGTTTTCCCGGTTCACGTGGAGCGGCGTCGTGTCGGCCGGGAAGCCGCAGCGGCTGACTGCGTGCAGCGTGGGCGCAGCGGCCGACCCGGTCCACATGAGCCGGTATCCGTGAAACAGCGTCTGCCACTGACCAGAGTTGCGGGGCGAATTAGGAGATGAACAAAAAAGGGCGGTGATGTGCTATGCGCACTCTTGGAGGCGGCGGTGCCATCTTCTCATGATGCCTGCACAAAATGACCCAGATGCGCGCAGCACCTCCCAAACCTAGCAATAAATAAAAGAAACGTGCGTTCCCACCCTTAAAACCGGCCGCTTTGTTCCACTGACGACTCCCGGCGACGCGCTCACGCACCTCCACGCTTTGCTCGCTCGCCTCCAAAATGCAGATGAATGATGCCAAGCCGGTCGTTTGGCACAGACTTTATAACCTCATGAAGCTTTTGACAGTCCGACAGTGTCCGGAGAAACCGGTGGAAGACGAAGAGCAGCTGCTCGCCTCGTTTCCCCGCGCCTTAGAAATAAAGGGAATTAAAGGAGCGCGTCTTGGCGACGAGCCGCGCAGTGACGACTCCGAACGCAGCGTGTGGCTTTCGTCGAGGAGATCAAATATTTCATTCCGTGCCGGGTTCCTGGGAAATGTTCCACCACAGACGCAGCTTGTCTATCCTGCTGCAGGTTTACTGACGTCCACGCCCATAAGAAGTACGTGGTGGAGGCATCCAATGGGGTAGCACGTTCTGCAAGAGGCTTCGTGATGACCGTGAGGCTGGAGATGCGCAGAACCTGCGCCGGGAAACCTGTGGCTGCACCTGGAGCTGCAATATAAAATACAAAGACAGCACAAAATGATGCAGGATAGATGGTTGTTCTATGGGATCGTGTGCAAATTCGGGGTGGCTTAGTGCTTAGCATGTTCTCCTCTCAGCACTAGGGATTCCCAGTTCGAATCCCCATCTGGGTGGAGTTTCCATGTTCTCCCCGTTTCCGCGTGGGTCCTCCGGTTTCAAAAACATGGATCAAGTCAATTGAGTTCTCCAAATTGCCCCATATAGTGTGTTTGTGTGAGTGAGTGTGTGCCCAGCGATAGGTTGGCGCCCTGTCCTGGGTGTATGTGCCCAGTGCCCAAAATGTTCTCCCCTGGACCTCATTAAATTTGTCTCCAAAGCTTCTTACCTGCACCATCCCTCTAATAGAGTCTGTGTGAGTGAGTGTGTGTGTGTGTGCCCAGCGATGGATTGGCGTCCTGTCCTGGGTGTGTCTGCCCAGCGCCCGAAACGTTCTCCCCTGGATGGGCATGGGGAACCTCCCCCCCCCCCCCCCCCCGCGACCCTAAAATAGGATAAAGCGGAAGATAATGAATGAATGAATGAATGAATGAATTCACCTTAATCCATGTTTTTGGCGGTTCTTCGGTTTCCTCCCACAGTCCAAAACATGGATCAAGATCAATTGAATTCTCCAAATTGCCCCATATAGAGTGTGTTTGTGTGTGTGAACGTGTGAGTGAGTGTGTGCCCAGCACCCTGTCCTGGGTGTATTTACCCGGCGTCCGAAACGTTCTCCCCTGGATGGGCATGGGGAACCCCGCCGCAACCCTAATAGAGGATAAAGTGGAAGATAATGGATGGATGGAATCAAAGTTTGGAGAAATATTTGCGAGAAGTCATGTGGCAAAAGTTTGGCCAGACAGGAGGGATAACATACACACCTCACCCAAACATCCATCCATTATCTTCCACTTAATCCTCTATTAGGGTCGCAGGGGGGTTCCCTATGCCCATCCAGGGAAGAAAGTTTCGGGCACTGAGCAGATACACCCAGTCTATCGCTGGGCACACACTCACTCACACGTTCACACACACAAACACACTCTATATGGGGCAATTTGGAGAATTCAATCGAGCTTGATCCATGTTTTGGACTGTGGGAGGAAACCGAAGAACCCGGAGGAAACCCATGCGGACACGGGGAGAACATGGAAACTCCACCCAGATGGGGATTCGAACCGGGAATCCCTAGTGCTGAGAGGAGAACATGCTAACCACTAAGCCACCGTGACCAGGGGCCTTGTCATCTGAAAATAGCACACAGGTGGCAGCACTAATAAATCTTTACCAGATATAACGCATATATCTGCTTTTTCATATCTGGGTCACTTAATGTATTAAGTATTAATCATCAATTAATGTATTAAGTATTTATCATCTGATAATGGCCACCTATGGTGGTGCCAGCATTGCCATATCTCAGCCAGATGTAAGGGAGTGGTAGCTCAGTGGTTAGGGCGTTGCACTATCAATCTGAAGGTTGGGGGTTCAAATCCCAGGTCCACTGAAGTTACCAGTGTGGGTCCTTGAGCAAGACTCTTAACCCTCATTGCTCCAGGGATGTTGTGATGAACCCTGTGCTCACCTTGTAAGTCGCTTTGGATAAAAGCGTCCAATAAATGACCAAATGTAAATGTAACCCACATCCATCTGCTTTCTGAAGAGTGTCCCGTAATCCAAAACACCCCATCAGTGTTTCATGGCCGTCTCTACATAAAGCTCGTGTGCAATCCAATAGCCGCGTTTGTGTGGAAAAACACTGAGCAGTGAGCGTCGCCTCCAGGATTGACAGAGGGACGGCGGGTGCAGCTTTGTGTGATCGGTAACAGAACAGGGCGCTGATCTGAACATGCATGCTGATGATGTTAATGCGGCTCAGGTAAGTGTGTTTGAAGGGACATGAATATACTTTTTAGCTGTATTACATCATGATTAAGGCTGCTGATTGGTTGCTTTATGTTTCATATCATTATATCAATTATTATAATTTTTTTTTTTATACTTCACAATGTTTATCAAGTTAAATTGTCTGTTCAAAAATCGCCCCGTGTATGTGTGTGTGAGTAAGTGTGTGCCCAGCAAAAGACTGGTGTCCTGTCCTGGGTGTATCTGCCCAGCACCTGGTTGTGGAGAACCCCACCACACACACACACACACACACACACACACACGAATATACTTTTTTAGCTGTAATTTATAATGATTAAGGTTGCTGATTGGTTGCTTTATGCTTCATATCATTAAATCAATTATTATTAAAAAAAATTTAATACTTCAGATTGTTTATCAAGTTAAATTGTCTGTTCAAAAATTGCCCCGTGTGTGTGTGAGTAAGTGTGTGCCCAGCAAAAGACTGGTGTCCTGTCCTGGGTGTATCTGCCCAGCACCTGGTTGTGGGGAACCCCACCACACACACACACACACACACACACACACACACACACACACACACACACCATAGTATAGGATTAAGTGGAAGATAATGAATGAATGTTTGTCAAATATTAGGATACACTTCTTACAGATGTATGGTTTCCAGCTTTTTGAAAACACATTAGGGGCATTGATAAGTCCATGGGTGAGATGGTGTTCAGTGGGACTGAAGTCAGAACTCCACAATGCCTCACACAACCTAGATCTTGCTTCAAGCACTAGCACACAGTAGTGCCGGACTGAAAAAGGACCTTCCCCAAACCCTTTCTGCACAGCTAATTGCTTGGTCTCCACCCAGCCCTGGGACTGAAACACCTGAATCCAGGCCGATCCACTTTTCAAAGCGTACGCCGTGGTCATGTTTGTTCATTGTTCTGTTCGAGACGTGAATAATGAAAGCACTTGATCTCAAGTTCACTTTCATCACCTGTAATCGTAAACCTTCTCTTCCAGAATGACTTATTCATGGCTGAACAAACCACTTAAAAAAAACCCTTAATCCCTTAGTTAGAATAAAACACCAGATTTAAAGGCTGCATGAGATCAGACTGAAGTTCAGACAGTGTGCAGAACACAACTAGCACAACTTTCAGCACTGGGAATCCAGCTTTGAATCATATAGGCTGCCAATCCTTTACTGGGCTCACACTCACTCACATAAACACATACATACACAAACACACTCTATATGGGGCAATTTGGAGCATTCCATTCACCTTGATAGGGCGGCTCGGTGGCTTAGTGGTTAGCACGTTCGCCTCTCAGCACTAGGGATTCCCGGTTCGAATCCTCATCTGGGTGGAGTTTCCATGTTCTCCCCGTGTCCGCGTGGGTTTCCTCCGGGTTCTCCGGTTTCCTCCCACAATCCAAAAACATGGATCAAGTCAATTGAGTTCTCCAAATTGCCCCATATAGAGTATGTCTGTGTGAGTGAGTGTGTGCCCAGCGATAGATTGGCGTCCTGTCCTGGGTGTGTCTGCCCAGCGCCCGAAACGTTCTCCCCTGGATGGGCATGGGGAACCCCCCCGCGACCCTAAAATAGGATAAAGCGGAAGATAATGAATGAATGAATGAATGAATTCACCTTGATCCATGTTTTTGGACTGGGGAGGAAACTGAAGGAACCCCACACAGACAGAGGGAGAACATGAAAACTGCAGTCAGAGTGTGATTTAACGTCCTGTTATGCCACCTTCAACCCTTTTTTTCAGGATGACCAAGGTAATATGTCACTCACCTCCCTGAATATGAATCATTATGCCAACAAGAAGAGTGCTGCGGAGAGCATGCTGGACATCGCGCTCTTCATGGCTAATGCATCACAGCTTCAGGCGGTGCTGCTGCAGGGCTCTCAGATCAAGTTCTATACGGCTCTCGTTACTCTCATCAGCCTGTCGCTTTGTCTGCAAACGCTGGTGGGGGTTCTGCTCATCTCAGCAGGTGAGGAAGTGCAGAGGTGACAGCTACAGTGCACAGCTACACAATCCTTTGAGGTAGATTCCTGAGCTGCAGTACTGAATGCTACAGCAAAAACATGACATTATGCTGACGAAAATTTGTCAGGAACATCCCCGACGGTCTATCCAAAGGGTATGAATTTTGCATGTTCTTCTCATTTTTCTCCCTCAATCCAATTGTATGTCAGCAGCTAACTGATGATAAGAAATTGCCTCAAATATCCATGTGTGTAATGGTTATTAACTTGTCTTTTAACCTCTGAGTGTTGGGATAGGCTCTATCACCATGTCTTTTCCCCTTTGTAAAACAGACACTTTACAGAGATATCAAGAGAATTGATACATATAATAATTACAGAATTATTTAATCTGTTAATCCAACCATGGACACAGGGTGCTGGAGTCTATCCCAGTGATTATTAGACAAAATTTGCAGAAGCACGGGTTCAGTTCACCAGGACACACAATCACACATTCAGACCTAACAGCAATTTAAGTCTATTTCACAAAAGGAAATCCATTCAAACATGGGGGACAACATGCTAAATTTACATATAGAAGTGATCTTTGTTATACGATACTAAATTGTAAAGTACATTCTGTGTATTAGAATGTACTGTGCCTTGAGTTTCTAGGAAAGGCGCTATACAAATAAAATTATTATTATTATTATTATGGATATAGAGCGCCATCTGGTGGATTTGGAAGGAAATTCAGACAGGGCCACATATATGATGCACTAGAAGGACAAAATTTTTGGAACAGACCTGGATGCTTCTAGCTGTTTGGAAACAGTTTTGGGAAGGCCTGGGATCCCTGGTACTTTGGGAACCTCTGAACATGTTCTCAGAGATCTTATTCATCTCATCAATTGGTTTGATTGTCGTCTTTTTTCCAGTGAAGTGGAATCTGAACGACAGTGAAAGTCAATCACAGCTGGACATCATGGAGGATATTATTACAGCCTGCATCTTCATCATCGTGGTCATCAACATCTTTATCACAGCATTTGGGGTTCACAGACTTCACACATAAGTGGGCCTTCCCCAAAGTTTTACCACAATGCTGTAAATATAGACTGGTGTAAAATGTCATATGGTGTACATAAGAACTGTATACATACTTTATACCTACATACAAGAACACATGAATGACATCTACTTACCAACTAAGGCTTTCTAACAAATTTTGGAGTGTGTCTGTGAGAATTTGTGCCTTATTCATCCAGAGCATTCATCCAATGCTTTTATTTACCCTTTATCGACTTTGGTTTGGGGGCGGCACGGTGGCTTAGTGTTTAGCATGTTCTCCTCTCAGCACTAGGGATTCCCTGTTTGAATTCCAATCTGGGTGGAGTTTCAATGTTCTCCCCGTGTCCGCATGGGTTTCCTCCGGGTTCTCCGGTTTCCTCCAACAGTCCAAAAACATGGATCAAGGGCAATTGAATTCTCCAAAATTGCCCCATATAGAGTGTGTTTGTGTGAGTGTGTGTGCACAGTGATAGATTGGCACCCTGTCCTGTGTGTATCTGCCCAGATAATGGAGGATATGGAAGATGGATGGACTTTGGTTTGGGGGGCAATTGTTCGAAAACAGTAAAAGCCCTTCCCTAAACTGTTTCCACGAAAATTGAAGCATATTAATGTTAAACACCTGAATAAAAAGATGGGCGTCATTTCTTTTGTCCACAAGTAGTGGCTGGCTAACCACCAGCTTTCAAAACAATATTATTATTGTTTTAAAATGACACTATATTATGATATATGTTTTTAAAAGTATATATTTTTGTACTCTTACCTCATTCCAGCTGAAGTTACAAAATGCTGTCCAAAAACATGGATCAAGTCAATTGAGTTCTCCAAATTGCCCCATATAGAGTGTGTTTGTGTGAGTGAGTGTTTGTCCAGTGATAGATTGACGTCCTGTCCTGGGTGTATCTGCCCAGCGCCCGAAACGTTCTCCCCTGGATGGGCATGGGGAACCGCCCTGCGACCCTAATACAGGATAAAGCGGAAAATAATGGATGGATGGATTAATATTTTATATTTTAATGCTGCTAAGTGGCATGGTGGCTTAGTGGTTAGCATGTTCTCCTCTCACCACTAGGGATTCCTGGTTCGAATCCTAATCTGGGTGGAGTTTCCATGTTCTCCCTGTGTCTACGTGGGTTTCCTGCGGGTTCTCCGGTTCCCTCCCTGACCCTAGTAGAGGATAAAGCGGAAGATAATGGAGGATGGATGGACTTTGGTTTGGGGGGCAATTGTTCGAAAATAGTAAAAGACCTTCCCTAAAATGTTTCCACGAAAATAGAAGCAAATTAATGTTATATTCACCTGAATGAAAAGATGGGCGTCATTTCTTTTGTCCACAAGTAGTTGGCTGAACACCAGCTTTTCTTCTTTGTAACCGTCGTTTCAAAACAATATTATTGTTGTTTTAAAATAACACTATATTATGATATATATTTTTTTAAAAGTATATATTTTTGTGGGCGGCACGGTGGCTTAGTGGTTAGCATGTTCTCCTCTCAGCGCTAGGGATTCCCGGTTCGAATCCCCATCTGGGTGGAGTTTCCATGTTCTCCCCGTGTCCGCGTGGGTTTCCTCCGGGTTCTCCGGTTTCCTCCCACAGTCCAAAAACATGGATAAAGTCAATTGAGTTCTCAAAATTGCCCCATATAGAGTGTGTCTGTGTGAGTGAGTGTGTGCCCAGCGATGGATTGGCGCCCTGTCCTGGGTCTATCTGCCCAACGCCCGAGATGTTCTCCCCTGGATGGGCATGGGGAACCCCACCGCGACCTTAATAGAGGATAAAGCGGGAGATAATAAATGAAAGGAATATATTTTTGTACTCTTACCTCATTCCAGCTGAAGTTACAAAACGCCGTTCGGTGTTTACATTGTTGCTGAGTTCATAAGCCGCTTGTCCGAATACAATACGTTTTACTTAATTATTCGACGCTAATTAATGTTGCTTTTAAACGACTTTGGTGTCTTGGAAAGTAATATATATATATATATATATATAAAACTGAACAGACCAGAACTAGCGGTCGGTTTGAATCCAGTTAACCTGTCTGCCCGCGACTCCGCTGTTGAGGGAATCGTTCTCTTGAGTCGACACTTCTTGGAGATGTGAACGATGTGATTCAAAACCAAGTTCATTCGAAATTCCTTGACCTTTTTCCATTTTCATTTTGTAATTTACAGTCAGTATTTCTGACTAAAGGAGTCTGATAACTGTAATACGGTGAGCTTTCATAATCTCACCGCGAAAAAGTACAAAAAAAGGCAACATTAAAATGATCTGCGCACTGTGCCGACTCACTCATTAAACTAAACAATACCCTTTAATCATTGATTAAATCTAAATATTTATACATAGCGGCTTAGTGGTTAGCATGTTCTCCTCTCAGCGCTAGGGATTCCCAGTTCGAATCCCAATCTGGGTGGAGTTTCCATGTTCTCCCCGTGTCCGCGTGGGTTTCCTCCGGGTTCTCTGACTTCCTCCCACAGTCCAAAAACATGGATCAAGTCAATTGAGTTCTCCAAATTGCCCCATGTAGAGTGTGTAGAGTGTCTGTGTGAGTGTGTGCCCAGCGATAGAGTGGCGTCCTGTCCTGGGTGTATGCCCAGCGCCCGAGACGTTCTCCCCTGGATGGGCATGGGGGGGACCCCCCCCCCCTAAAAGCAGAAGATAATGGATGGATGGATATTTATACTTATATACATACGTCTTTTACATACATATGTCTTCTTCCCCTTCATACTGTGTTCAGACTGTCAGTAACAAAAATAAAAATGTCAATTCCGTTTCAACAAAACTCGTTACTTCCACCAATGCTAAATATTTATCCTAATATCTTATGCAAATTTAATAAAAGGTTTAAAAATACAAAAATAAAGAAATCAAACGGGCTTATATTATCTTTTCTTATCTTTAAAATGTTCAAACTTACATTGGGAGTCATCGGGGTGTAGACGTTTCCCAGCAATTACATTAACATGGAATTATTACCTTAATAACAGCTAAAACTTCTGCATTGCATAAGTATATCTACAATGTGGCATATTAATAAGATAAAAGTATAAAGCAATGTCTCACGTGTGGATAAATAGACAGTTCACAATGTTTCTCTGAGATAATGACTCAAATCTAGTCCAAAACATGGTTGAATGCAAGTACTTCACTGAAAATCTAACAGAAAAACACTAAGATTAAGCAATACACACATTATAGTCACACTTTAAATGCATATTGTATAATAACAAACCCCTGGGGGTTGAGGGTCCACACCATCGCCACTGATCAGCAGAGTTTAGAATATAAACAAAAGTTGAACTGTTTTATACAGAAAGGACCCAAGCTTGAGAGCGCTGTGGATCATGTTTGTGTTTTTCTTTCCAAAGTGGGGTTTCTAACCTGTTCCCACTCACACCACTGATGGGTACAGTCTCTACCAATAGGTCCTGATTCCATGATGACTGAAGGAGCGCAGCATCATATCCATTGTAGAGGGCAGGTGGGGTAAATATGCTACTTGTTGGTTGTTCAAGAAAAGTAGCGTGTGTGTTTGCATATTGGACAGTGGACCTCTGGGAGGGATTAGTCTTTTGAAGGTGTTTCAAGCTATAAACCAGACAAAGAGTTACACACAATGCATTATTTACATTCCAAAGTTGCAAAATCCTTCAACTAGTATAGTATGTAATCGTTAGGTGCGATACCTTAATGAGTCTCGATGATCACCGCATGTGAATGACTGATTTCTGGAGTGGTATTTATATTTCTCCGAGCTGTTGTTGTTGTTGTTGTTATTATTTCTTCCATTTTGTCTGTAAAAAAACTCTCGTTGCTGTTCTTCATTCAAGTGACTCCAAAATTCCGCCTCCTCCTTCCTCTGCTTCCTATATGAAAAAAAAACACAATTAAACCCAGAAACATAACAAACAAAAGGTAAACCCACACAAATTTCCACCAGCATCCACCCACCCACTACCACACCTACACCTACATCTCTGACTCACCGTTCTCGACGCCTCCTTTCCTCTTTGTTTACACACTTCAGCAGACATGAGGTGATGAAGAATATACTTATGAAAATAATGATGACTGTGCAGGTGAAGGCGATAAGAACAGCCAAACGGAGTTTAGGATTTTCAAGCCGTGAGATCGCTTTAAAAAAAAAAAAAAAAAGGATGGCAGTTTTTAGGTGAAACATGTTTAAATACATAACAAACAATAACCACTCAGAGAAAATATAATGGCAAATAATTCAATTAATTGCAGCACGGTGGCTTAGTGGTTAGCATGTCCTCCTCTCAGCACTAGGGAGTCCCGGTTCGAATCCCCATCTGGGTGGAGTTTCCATGTTCTCCCCGTGTCCGCATGGGTTTCCTCCGGGTTCTCCGGTTTCCTCCCACAGTCCAAAAACATGGATCAAGTCAATTGAGTTCTCCAAATTGCCCCATATAGAGTGTGTTTGTGTGAGTGAGTGTGTGCCTAGCGATGGATTGGCGCCCTGTCCTGGGTGTATCTGCCCAGCGCCCGAAACGTTCTCCCCTGGATGAGCATGGGGAACCCCACCGCGACCCTAATAGAGGATAAAGCGGAAGATAATGAATGAATGAATGAATTGTGGCAAGAAGATACAAAGTTTTATTTGAAAAATTTCCTATTTTAAAGGTTCGGTCCTGTAAGACATTGTATAATAAGGGTAACAGTTTAAGCATGACCATGTTATACAGTTTTTTTTTAAATTTCATTTTCTGCTTTAAAATTTTTATTTATTTAAATTATAACTTTAAAAGAACAGGGTAATAGGGGTCCGTGACCCATAATTTCATTCTTGTCTCATGTACCACATGTGATATTAATCCATCCATCCATTATCTTCCGCTTTATCCTATATTAGGGTCGTGGGCCATGCCCATTCAGGGGAGAACGTCTCAGGTGCTGGGCAGATACACCCAGGACAGGGTGCCAATCCATCGCTGGGCACACACTCACACAGACACACACATACACACACTATATGGGGAAATTTTGAAAACTCAATTGACTTGATCCATGTTTTTGGACTGTGGGAGGAAACCGGAGAACCCGGAGGAAACCCACGCGGGCACTGGGAGAACATGGAAA
This sequence comes from Corydoras sp. C115, assembly GCA_019802505.1. Taxonomy (NCBI): domain Eukaryota; kingdom Metazoa; phylum Chordata; class Actinopteri; order Siluriformes; family Callichthyidae; genus Corydoras; species Corydoras sp. C115. The sequence goes on along the minus strand of JAFMOC010000500.1, from coordinate 171,375 downwards.
GTCCACCCAGATGGTGGATTCGAACCTGGAATCCCTAGTGCTGAGAGGAGAACATGCTAACCACTAAGCCACCGTGCCGCACATGTGATATTAATGATAATAAAATTTTCTTGAATCTTCTTGAATCTTGAAATGTTCCTGTACACAGCACAAAAGACTGTAAGGGCACAATTTAAAGAGTCTGATATGAAACCTGCGTAACCAATTGTGGCTGACAGAAAGCCATCACCCAAATCTGCAGGGCCTGTTTGTTTTTATTACTGTACTGTATTACTGAATACACAATCTATTCAAACTAACTATATTAACTATTGTTCTCCAGTTACACAGACTTTTCTTATTTCCAAAATGCATCCTAACTGCCAGTGAAGCTTTTTATTTCATAAGCTCTCCATGCTAACTTATTATTTGGATAAGCGTAAAGTTACTAACATTTCTGAGCAACTCAAGAATCAAGTCTTACTTCTTGTGTTTCCTGTTCATGATCACAGCTGTATTTGTGGGAAATGCAAATGCAGTCTATATTCGTTCATACCATCACAGTGTATCTTCACACAATATGTATGAGAAGTTGATATTGGGGGTCAATAAAACATACAGTATATAACAATACGAATTAAAATACTTCAAACTGTCAAAGTTTAAAAGCAGAGCAAACAAGTTAGCAGCAGCGAACAGAGGGGTGGATCTGCCACTTCTTAATTTTGTGGCTCTATGTCTCATTTCCCACCAAAGTGTGCTAACAGTGGAGCTTTGGGTTTTTGTGTTGTGAAAAAGCCAGCTATTTAAAGTGAGTTCCTGAGTCATGTCGTCCGTTTCTGTTGTAAACAATTTGATTTGGAGTCGTTCCGTTTGAAGCCGTGACAGTGAATCACAACGTGACATTTAAAACAGCACCGCTGTCAAAATGAACCATTTCAATATCCATCCATCCATTATCTTCCGCTTTATCCTATATTAGGGTCGCGGGGGGGTTCCCCATGCCCATCCAGGGGAAAACGTTTTGGGCGCTGGGCAGATACACCCAGGACAGGATGCCAATCTATCGCTTGACACACACTCACTCACACACACACTCAATATGGGGCAATTTGGAGAACTCAATTGACTTGATCCATGTTTTTGGACTGTGGGAGGAAACCGGAGAACCTGGAGGAAACCCACATGGACACGGGGAGAACATTGAAACTCCACCCAGATTGGGATTCAAACCGGGAATCCCTAGCGCTGAGAGGAGAACATGCTAACCACTAAGCCACCGTGCCACCTCATTTCAACATAAGTGATCATATTCTTCACAAAAACCTGTACATTTCAGATCAATATGCAAGATATTAGAAATGGGCACGGTGGCTTAGTGGTTAGCATGTTCTCCTCTCAGCATTAGGGATTCCCGGTTCGAATCCCCATCTGGGTGGAGTTTCCATGTTTTCCCCGTGTCCGCGTGGGTTTCCTCCGGGTTTTCCGGTTTCCTCCCACAGTCCAAAAACATGGATCAAGTCAATTAAATTCTCAAAAATTGCCCCATCAAACATCGATCAAGTCAAATTGCCCCATATAGAATGTGTATGTGTATGTGTGCGTGTCTGTGTGAGTGTGGCCCCAGCGATAGATTGGTGCCCTGTCCTGACTGTATCCCAGTGTAAAATGTGTGGACTTTGGTGGCGAACCAGAATGGCCCAGATAGAAGGAACAGATTAAATGGAAGATAATGGATGAATTTGGGCGAGTCTGTGTGTATTCTGTTCATCCATCCAGCACTAAACACCCTGGAGAACAATGAGGTCAGGGCATTATGCAGGTCAGTAAAGTTCCCTCACCCAGAACTCACCCAAACACAATGTTATGGACCTTGTGCCATGGTAAATGAGACAGACCTTCGCTAAGCTGTTTCTACAAGAGATGAACACATACACTTATCCACAATACCTAGGGTCGCGATGGGGTTCCCCATGCCCATCCAGGGGAGAACGTCTCGGGCGCTGCGCAGATACACCCAGGACAGGGCGCCAATCCATCGCTGGACACACACTCACACACACAGACACACACTATATGGGGCAATTTTGAGAATTCAATTGACTTGATCCATGTTTTTGGACTGTGGGAGGAAACCGGAGAACCCGGAGGAAACCCACGCAGACACAGGGAGAACTCCACCCAGATGGGGATTCGAACCAGGAATCCCTAGCGCTGAGAAGCGAGCGTGCTAACCACTAAGCCACCGTGCCGCCATGAAATGAAAATGAATAATAAAAAATACTTTTTATTATTATAATCAAATTTAGTCACAGGGCCAGCGATGGATTGGCGCCCTGTCCTGGGTCTATCTGCCCAGCGCCCGAGACGTTCTCCCCTGGTTGGGCATGTGGAACCCCCCACGACCCTAATAGAGGATAAAGCGGGAGATAATGAATGAATGAATGAATGAATAGTCACAGGGCAGTTGCAGGCTTGTAGTTAAGGAGTCAACCTAAAGGTCCCGGGTTCGATTCTCGGTCCCAACAAGTACCATGGCTTAAGGTCACTTGGATAAGGCACCTAACCCCAGTTGTCCCCGGGCGCGGTGTACAGGGCTGCCCACTGCTCTGGGCATGTGTGTCCACTTCACTCTGTAGGTGTATATGTGTGTGTTCTGGACGGATGGGTGAAATGTGGAGGACTAATGTGGAGGACACACACACACACACACACACACACACACACACACACACACACACACACACAACCTCCATAGTACTATTTAAAGTCTGGACACTGTGATTCAGGGACAGAGGAGCGTCCCCATGTTAAGACGGCAGTTTATTTAAACTTATTTTGTTCTGCTAGTACATCTCATGTTGTTATTCATTTTCAACACCACACCTCATCTGCAGTCCTGAAGGCCCATTAAAATTCTCCCCTGATAATAGAACCCCCCCGCACAGATTCGAGTTAAGCTGTGATACTCATGTGTATGGAACTAATGGGGAGAAGTTATTTATTTATGTCGCGCTTTTTACAATTTGCATTGTCACAAAGCAGCTTTACAGAATGAAAAGCCTTTAAACCCCCAAAGAGCAAGCCGAAGCGACAGTGGCAAGAAAAAACTCCCTTTTTAGTTGTTATTTAAGGAAGAAACCTTGGGAGGACCAAGACTCAGTGGGGGACTCATCCTCCTTGAGCGGCCAAGAGGTTCTTTGCTCTAAGCAACCTTCCAGTTAATGTTCGAATTGAATAATCGTTTTTGTTTTTTTAATTTTTAAGCAAAAGAACCTCTGAGAAGTTCATCCAGGATGAGAAGAAATTAAAAATCTGACAAAAAAGCAACTTACAATGAACTAAATTAAAATAATGGACAATTATTTGACAAATGAAGCAGATGTGTGTGAGTTTGGTTACCGGTTTGGTTTCCAGTCGGGCTCGGTTCCCCCAGCACCACCGAGGACACGGACGCGTCCGACGCGGGCTCCATCGTGTAGACGGTCAGAAACTCGGTGTGTAAAGGCTGGAGCGTTAATCGAGGCCTCCTGTTCGCTCCGGCGCCTGAAGCAGAAGTGAAAGAGGCGCGTGCATGTCGACACATCACAGAGAGCCGTCACACACGGCCGGCCGGCATGTCGCAGGCAGCACCCAACCCAGGATGCGGTTTCCCATCATGCACAAAGCCCCGGATGCCACGTTTTGCAAGAACTCGAAAGAAAAGATAAAGAAAACAACGACGACGACGAGACACTCAGAATGCAGCCGGGCGTGAGGCGCAGAGTGCATTATTTTTCAGGATCCAACAGAATTTCAAAGGCACATCACAAAGGCACGGTTAGCATGTTCTCCTCTCAGCACTAGGGATTCCCGGTTCGAATCCCAATCTGGGTGGAGTTTCCATGTTCTCCCCGTGTGCGTGTGGGTTTCCTCCGGGTTCTCCGGTTTCCTTCCACAGTCCAAAAACATGAATTCTCCAAATTGCCCCATATAGAGTGTGTCTATGTGAGTGAGTGTGAGTGCCCAGCGATGGATTGGCGCCCTGTCCTGGGTGTATCTGCCCAGTGCCCAAAACGTTCTCCCCTGGATGGGCATGGGGAACCCCACCGCGACCCTAATAGAGGATAAAGCGGAAGATGATGGATGGATATATATATATATATATATATATATCAAGGTCAATTGAATTCTCCAAATTGCCCCATATAGAGAGTGTCTGTGTGAGTGAGTGTGCCCAGTGATAAATTGTTTTTGGAATTATCCATCCATCCATTATCTTCTGCTTTATCCTATATTAGGGTCGCGGGGGGGTTCCCCATGCCCATCCAGGGGAGAACGTTTCGGGCGCTGGGCAGATACACCCAGGACAGGGCGCCAATCCATCGCTGGGCACACACTCACTCACACAGACACGCGCACAAACACACTGTACATGGGGCAATTTGGAGAATTCAATTGACTTGATCCATGTTTTTGGACTGTGGGAGGAAACCGGAGAACCCGGAGGAAACCCACGCAGACACGGGGAGAACATGGAAACTCCACCCAGATTGGGATTTGAACTGGGAATCCCTAGCGCTGAGAGGCGAACGTGCTGACCACTAAGCCAGCGTGCCGCCCCAGCGATAAATTGTTTTTGGAATTATCATCTTGATAATGAATCCCATATTTAAGTCACTGTTACAACAGTGTGGTGCTAAAATGCTGCCCTCATGACTCGGTGGTCTGCAGTTTCTGCCCCTTTTAGCAGTGCAGTAATCCCATGCTGCACTGTGTTACATTCTGTCTGCCTCTCAGTTACTAACACAAGGTACGTTTACAGTTACAGCTCTTTCTCATGATTTATTCAACGCAGGACCCTTCCGTATCTGAATCATGTGTCCGGGTTCGAACGCCCGTCCTGCAAAAGTTACCCTGAACCAGCTACCCTTCCTCATTACTGTTGCACAGCACTGAATGTAACCCTGAATGGGTCGCTGGGAGACAGGGGAGCTTTAAAGTGGGTACCCAACTCATACAGATACCCGTTTACACTCCACACGATTGTCTCTACACAAATTTACAGCCACGCCAGCGTTGGACTAGCACTCAGCATCTGCGTGGAACCCTCACCACAAGCCTCTCACTCTGAGTCACAGCTCTGCTGCAAAAGCAGAAAGACAATGATGCTTCAAGAGGAAGCAGCAAATCACAAGCTTTTAGGATGTAACGCAACCTTTCAGATCAAACGTCTTCGGTTCACTGTCTTCGGTGGAACTTTGGGTTCCGCTGCTTGAATAGGCAGCAGCAGCATTTGGCATGGTGGCTTAGTGATTAGCACGTTCGCCTCTCAGCGCTAGTGATTCCCGGTTCGAATCCCCATCTGGGTGGAGTTTCCATGTTCTCCCCGTATCCGCGTGGGTTTCCTCCGGGTTCTCCGGTTTCCTCCCACAGTCCAAAAACATGGATTAAGTCAATTCATTCATTCATTATCTCCCGCTTTACCCTCTATTAGGGTCGTGGTGGGGTTCCCCATGCCCATCCAGGGGAGAACATCTCGGGCGCTGGGCAGATAGACCCAGAACAGGGCGCCAATCCATCACTGGGCACACACTCACTCACACAGACACACTCTATATGGGGCAATTTTGAGAATTCAATTGACTTGATCCATGTTTTTGGACTGTGGGAGGAAACCGGAGAACCCGGAGGAAACCCACGCAGACACGGGGAGAACATGGAAACTCCACCCAGATTGGGATTCGAACCGGGAATCCCTAGCGCTGAGAGAACATGCTAACCACTAAGCCACGTGCCGGATCAAGTCAATTGAATTCTCCAAATTGCCCCATGCCCAGCGATGTGCCCGAAACGTTCCCAGCACCCGAAACATTCTCCCCTGGATGGGCATGGGGAACCCCACCTACTAGACCCCTAATATAGAATAAAGCGGGAGATAATGATGATGAACATGTGTTCGATGAGAAATTTGTATGTTCTTTCCCTATCTGAATAATGCCTCCCAATGTCCCAAGAAATGTGTGTTGATTAATAAAAGATACATATTCCAAAGAGGTCAGATGGGGTGGAGGTCAGGGTTTAGAGCAGACCGCTAATGTTCTACCACCCCAAACCAACCCCCCCTCCCCACTGTGACTTTACACACCTTGCTTTATCATGACAGCACAGAGAAGAGCCTTTCCCAAACTGTTATTCCAAGACGTTGACACCTTAGGTCTTTAGTGGAACCTGTTTGAAGTGTCGTAACCAAGACGACGGCACGTGATGGTATAAGGCAACGCGTCAGTTTCCAGCAAGAGCTCTCGAAAGGATGGAAGTCACATAAGACCAGATACTCGAATCATGGCCCTGTAAAAAGACCTTCCCCAAACTGTTGGGCTGCATATCTTTGTGAATTAAACAGCAGTGAAGTTCCAGCGGATGATCTTTTATTTCACAGATAAGCCTGAAAGGTTCTGATTTAAAATATCAACAACAATCTGATGCTTTACTTCCCAAAGCAAAAGTTATAAATATCGACGTTCAAACACTTATTCAGTCCTCTGGCTCCTCCATCAGGGTCCTTAAGGTGGGGAGGTCGGGGGGTCTGTATACTCAGAGCAGACAGAGTTTATTAAGATACAGGACGTGTACTGAAGAGGAGCAAGCGCGGGGATGGGGTGGTTCGGTGATACGGTTCTCAGTGGCCTGCCACCTTCGTTTAACTGACCTGACGTGGAGCTTTCTGTACAACCAACGTGCTGAAGGGCGTAGGAGGGTTGGGGGGAGAAACAAACCGGATACATAGATCCGCCCCATTAATGCTAAAGAGTTAAGAATCCCGGTTAAAATCATTAAACATTTACCTGATTTAAAATCCAGCGTCTTTTCTAAAACAGAATCGAAATGAGAGCTGAAAAAAAGGTGGGGAACGCCAGTGCAACACAAAAACGGTGGTGCGGGTGAAACGGTGCACGTGCATTCGTGCTTCTGTGAGGGGGGGGGGGGGGGTCGAAGGTGCGGGTGGTGAAAAAGTGCTGAGGTTCATGAGAATTCAAGTAACGAGTCCGGTGAGCGCCCCCACCCTCACTGGCTCTTGCGGTGCTCCGCAGTGCTGGCGGACATTTCGGAGGCCTCTCGTTTGGTGGCTTTAGACAGGAGCTCCACCCACTTGGCCATTAATTGTGCATCCTGGGCATTGAAGAGCAGTGCATGCTGGGAGGTGGAAAGCTTGAACAGGTACTTGACGTCGGACTTCTCCTCCAGAGGGAGCGAGGTGCTGAGTTCGTAACCGTGCAGGGGGATGGGGCGCGGTCCACGGGCGTCCTGACAAATAGCCAGAGGAATGAGATTCAATAATTAAAATAATCAATCATTACATATGTAAATTATGACCTTAACCCAGTGATTCTCAATTATTTTCTGTTAAGCCCCCCCTAGGAAGAAGAAAACTTTTTGCCCCCCCCCCCCCACACACACACACACACTCACCCCCCCCCCCCCCCGTACATGACAAAATGGGATGAAAAAGTATTTTTACATGCCCACTGTAGTATGATTTGTCTATAAATTTGTACACCTCTTTTATAACAATGTCTCCTTATTAACAATAAAGAAAACAAAAAAAGAAAGAAATATAGATCAACTTAGAACAAAGAATAATATGATTAACTTTGTTTTTTTAGTTTGTAACAGAAACGAATGAAATCCTTATTTAAACTAGAAACATTTTTGAACTGACTGGCATTTGATACTGAAAAATGAAATGAAATAAAATCAATAAATAATAATAAATTCAAATTCATCAGCAATATTCATTCAGGAGCTCAATATATTAACACTTTAACCTACAAAACAAAAATGAATACAACAATTTGTGCTGGGGTTTTTTTTATAAGGAAAATATAAGGAAATCAGAACTAATGTCTACAACGCGTCCGTTCTGCAGCGCACAGCTTTTCTGCAGTAGCTTTCATAAAGCGTTATAATTGCTTGCTGTACGCGTCACGTTTTCGATTAAAAACTCAAGCGGTTATCAGTGTGATTGGGGTGTAATGTCTTTAAAGTGACGTCTTCATTTATTTGGCTTCACGCTGTCCGCTGCCAACATTTTAAGACACAGAAGACACACCGGTCTTTCTTCATCTCCACCTCAGTTACAGTGAAGTTACAGTTACAGTGAAACCAAGCGCTACATACACTTTCCTCGTTCTATCTTTCGGTTGACTTTTGTTGCTCTCATTATCTTCGTCTCTCTCCGCCTTTCTCTCCGTTATTCCTGTTAAATATTTCTCCATGTTGTCTCTTGAGGGTTTGTTCAGTACACTTAATATCACTTGCTCTGTGATTTCTTGTTATGCGCCCCCCCATGCACCCCACTATTTGAGAAGCACTGCTTTAACCCAAAAGCAAAATGCTTCTGCTATCAGGATAAGAGGATGATGAAAACAAATTGTAGCAACAGATGACGAGCAGCATAACACACACCAACACACCACCACCATGTCAGGGTCACTGCAGTACTAAGAATCATCCATCACCCTAATAATACCTGCTCTGTTGGGGTCCTGATCATTAAAACAGTGTCAGAGACCCAAACGAATCGGCTGTCTCAGCAGAGCCAGAAACATTGTAAGGGACAACACCCACCCCGGCTGTTCAACCTGTTGCCTTCTGGTAGGCGCTACACGTCCATACCGGCCAAAACAGACAGACTCAGGGACAGATTTCCCCCCAAAGCCATTATGATGCTAAATGGGAACCTGCACTAACTGACATATTACACATCATCTGTTTTGTCCGTCTTATCTGTCAGTCTGTGTACCTATATGTTTACCTTCGTAACTCTGACAACTTTTAACTCTGCACTGCATTACTTGCACATAAATGCACAACTCACTTTGATCATAACTTATAAGACCATTTTAGTTTATATCTGTTACAGTGTCATAATCGTACAGTTTCTCTTTCCTTTTAAAACTTAAATTGCACAGTGTAAATACATATTTTATTTTATTTTTATTTGATCTTTATTCTATTTTACTTATCCTTTTCAACAACTTTTAACTTTATGTGTAGATGTCAGGAAAGAATTTCACTGCTATCTACGCATGTCTCCAATAAACCTGATTTGATTTGAATTTATTTAGTTTCTACTTTTGCACAGTAGTCTTAGTTTTCTTATTAATATAATATACTGTGTGCACTTTAAGGAGCAGCTTCATTGCACTATGTACACTGGGTATAATGACAATAAAGGCTTTTGATTTTCAATTCAATCAAGTGCATCCACATGATCTATAAAGTGTATTTAATAAAGTGGCTGGTCAGTGTATATAGCCTTACACAACCGAAAGTATGCAGACGGCCATCGTAAGTTCGACCAGACTCGCTTCAAAACTTATAGAGTACGTTTCCTAAGTCAGGCAGAAGCCCGTCATGACTAATATTCAGGATCACTGATACTGAGAAGTTGATATATGTCCCAAAGCCACACCCCCTTAGACTTTAAGCCACACCCACACAGTACCTGGCCGCTGGTTTGTAGATAAAGCACTTTGGGTTCTGCTTTCGTAATGGCCACCCATGTCTTGGTCCAGTTTTTCCCGTTTTCCTGAACCTGCAGCGGGCTGCACATCTCGAGGCTCTCAGCAGGCAATGATAGCTGCTTCTGCAACATACACAGGCTTTTACAGTAACAATACCACAGACAATGTGAAACTGCACTGTTCCTCTTACAAACTACAGTCTGTTCTGCTATACAATAATATAAATATTAATGTGAAATATATATATATATAAAATCACATTAGTATTTTTAGCTGGCATTTTTATTTAACTGGCACGGTGGCTTAGTGGTTAGCACGTTCGCCTCTCAGCACTATGGATTCCCGGTTCGAATCCCCATCTGGGTGGAGTTTCTATGTTCTCCCCGTGTCCGCGTGGGTTTCCTCCGGGTTCTCTGGTTTCCTTCCACAGTCCAAAAACATGAATCAAGTCAATGGAGTTCTCCAAATTCCCCCATATAGAGTGTGTATGTGCGCGCGTCTGTGTGTGTGAGTGTGTGCCCTGCGATGGATTGGCGCCCTGTCCTGGGTGTATCTGCCCAGTGCCCGAAACTTTCTCCCTGGATGGGCATGAGGAACCCCACTGTGACCCTAATAAAGGATAAAGCGGAAGATAATGGATGGAAGGATGGATATTTATTTATTTATTTATATATTTATATATTTATATATATATATATATATATATATATATATATATATATATATATATATAAATAAATATATAAACTGTGAGCTGCGTTATATAACAGGATTAAATGTCTCTGCATCATATGCTCATGGTGTATTAACCTCCTGCTGGAACACAGGAAACCCAGACATAGTTGCAAATAGAACAGACGCTAACGGTTTCAGACAAGACGCAGTGTGTGTGTGTGTGTGTGTGTGTGTGTGTGTCTCATTTCACACAGACATGAACCCTTTTTCAGAGTAACCCAAACCCACATTCACTTCCTCCTCCAAGTTTACTCAAAGATTAGCAGAACTCAGCGAATAAGATAACTGGCTGTGTTTACTATAAAATAACATATATATTGTTTGTTACCTGCTCTGTTTTAATACATATATTTAATACTATATTGTACTGTATGCATACTATTTTCCCTTACACTATACTATATTGTTCATTACTGTACTTTGCTGTGTGGTTTGTATTGTACTGTAATACTCCTCACAATCAAATCAAATCACTGTTTTGTTCATTTGATACTTCAATGTACCATATTGCAATACTTTATTCTTAACTATGCTGTTATTTACTTTACTGTACTTTTCTACCTTGTTTCTTCTCTGGCCTGTACTATTTTTTACTACGTCACTGTACTATACTGTACTTTGCTGTATGATAACTTAAATATACATAATTATTAGACAATACTGTATTGTATTATATTGCACTGCACTGATGTTTATTGGTTAATTTTTAATTACAGCTCTTTACTTTCACTTCACCTTCTGACGTTCAAGTCAGGTTGCAAATTTTGACTTCTCACCTCAACCAGGTTTTTTTTCTTCAGCTCAGCACCGCCCCCTGGTGGCCCTTCTGCTCCGTGCAGCGTCTCGAAACACTGCTTACACATTCGAGTGTTCTTGCTCTCCGACACTTTGGAGCATTTCCCACAGACAGCCTGCAGAGAGATGGACCATTATGAAATGATGTTTATTTATGATTAATTCATTCATTATCTTCCGCTTTATCCTTATAGGGTCGCGGTGGGGTTCCCTATGCCCATCCAGGGGAGAACGTTTCGGGCGCTAGGCAGATCGACCCAGGACAGGGCGCCAATCCATCGCTGGGCACACACTCACTCACACAGACACACTCTATATGGGGCAATTTTGAGAACTCAATTGACTTGATCCATGTTTTTGGACTGTGGGAGGAAACCGGAGAACCCGGAGGAAACCCACGCAGATACGGGGAGAACATGGAAACTCCACCCAGATGGGGATTCGAACCGGGAATCCCTAGCGCTGAGAGGCGAACGTGCCAATCACTAAGCCACCGTGCCGCTCGTTTATTTATGATGTTTATTAAAATTTAAAATTTATCTGGATTCCCTTTTAATGTAACGCATCAGGTTTTATAACCCGGTGTCTAATAAAAGGTGTTGTGTTACAACTCTGTCCCATGATTTATTCACATTAATATACAACCTTGAGTGCCTTATTTCTATAATAAAACTATTACAAACACAATATAATAAAAAAACAATGTTTCATTTATTAATGTGTTTACTGAAAACAAAATTATTAATATTGTGGTCTTCCGCAAAGTAATCTAGTCCAATTTTTAAAGTGAACATTGATTGCTCAGTAACATCACGCCTTACTGCTTATCCAGAATTAGCTCACTGTTTATATTGATCTGTATTTCTATTTACGGTACATGATTTAAAACTTTGTATTGTATATCACGCATTGGGGGCAGCACGGTGGCTTAGTGGTTAGCACGTCTGGTTCGAATCCCAATCTGGGTGGAGTTTCCATGTTCTCCCCGTGTCTGTGTGGGTTTCCTCATGGTTCTCCGGTTTCCTCCCACAGTCCAAAAACATGGATCAAGGTCAATTGAATTCTCCAAATTACCCAATGTATAGTGTATATATAGAGTGTGTCTGTGTGAGTGAGTGTGTGCCCAGCAAAAGGTTGGCGCCCTGTCCTGGGTGTTTCTGCCCAGCGCCCGAAACTTTCTCCCCTGGATGGGCATGGGGAACCCCCACCGCGACCCTAGTAGAGGATAAAGCGGAAGATAATGGATGGATGGGTCACACATTGGTAAGTATGTGAAGCGCTCAGAGGTGTGCATTACAATCAATAATGTATTTTTATATAAACATTACGCAGTATAATAGTAATATATTATGTGGTCTACTGTGAGCAGTGCTGTTGTAGTCTTTATCTCAGAGTGGTACACCAAACCGTCACTCACCGCGCCGCAGTTCTTGCAGTGGTGCTTTCGCTTGGTGAAGTTAAATGATTCGTTGCAGCCTTTACAGGTTTCCTTATCTCTCTTCTTTGAACTTCTCTACAAACAATAAATACACATACAGTACATTTACACGTCAGTGTCGAGACGGAATCTGCACAGGAAGCTCATTTCAAGCTCAAAACAGGAAACAGTTCACGGCCCCTCATTCTGACCTCCTATCCAGCTGATTTAGATTAAACTCTGGTACATCTGAATCCGTCTGTCTGAACTATATGAACGAAAATGGGTGGAACTTGGGTTACTGGGCTCATATTTTGGAGGTTGGAGGTTCGATCTCTTTGGTTCCTTAAGCAAGAGCTCATTGCTTTGTTGGGGCTGGATCATTCCAGACCCTGACCTCTGACCACAACCACTTAGTTTAGCTATTTCAAAGTCACTTTGGATAAAAGCATCTGCAAAATGACATGATGAATAAGTCTCTCACCCGTTCATTTCCACCTCCATCTGAATCTGTGGACATGTTAGGCCATGGACCCTGTAAGGAGAAAATATTTAGAAAGCAACACACACACTCACACCTTTATTTTTTTTACAACGTCTCTACACTCATTATGCAACGTTCCTTATATTACATCCACTGACCATGACAACAGCTCCACTCACCATTCAGATGGACTTTGTAGTTCTATAATCCACTATAGTTCTATAGTGTAGAACTATAGTTCTATTTGTAGTTCTATAATCTATAGTCCATTTTAGTATGTTAATAATCAGGATCATCATACAGCAGGTATTATTTTGGATGATTTGAGTTATTAAACCCCTCAGTGTCACTAAAAATAGTCCACTAAACAAACATGTGCAGCCAACATCGTAATGGAGAGGGTGTATTGTGAGCACTGATGAAGGATTGGAGGATGACTAACAAACTGTGGACACCACGTCAAGTATAAAGCCTATAATCGATGGAGAAACTATATATAATATATATACCAACACAGGGCGGCACGGTGGCTTAGTGGTTAGCACGTTCGCCTCTCAGCGCTAGGGATTCCCGGTTCGAATCCCCATCTGGGTGGAGTTTCCATGTTCTCCCCGTGTCCGCGTGGGTTTCCTCCGGGTTCTCCGGTTTCCTCCCACAGTCCAAAAACATGGATCAAGTTAATTGAGTTCTCTAAATTGCCCCATATAGAGTGTGTATCAGTGAGTGAGTGTGTACCCAGCGATGGATTGGCGCCCTGTCCTGGGTCTATCTGCCCAGCGCCCGAGACGCTCTCCCCTGGATGGGCATGGGGAACCCCACCGCGACCCTAATAGAGGATAAAGCGGGAGATAATGAATGAATGAATGAATATACCAACACAAGTGTCTCACATAAAAACATCCATTATCTTCCACTTTATACTATATTAGGGTCGGGGGGGGGGGGGGGGGTTCCCCATGCCCATCCAGGGGAGAATGTTTCGGGCGCTGGGCAGGGCGCCAATCTATCGCTGGGCACACACTCACTCACACAGACACACTCTATATGGGGCAATTTGGAGAACCCAATTGACTTGATCCATGTTTTTGGACTGTGGGAGGAATCTGGAGAACCGGAGGAAACCCACGTGGAGACGGGAAAAACATGGAAACTCCACCCAGATTGGGATTCGAACCGGGAATCCCTAGCGCTGAGAGGAGAACATACTAACCACTAAGCCACCGTGCCGCCCCACATAAAAACATAAAATAATAATAATGATAAGAAGAAATGAAAGGATCTCACTGGAGAGTCTGGTATGTGTTCATCGTCTCGACTCATGGAGTTGTTAAAAGCCTTATTAAAAGTCTCACTCTTCTGTTTTTCTTTATCGATGGTCGCCAGAATGACCTGAAAACAACAACACAGGGATAAAATCAGAAGCTGTAGCATTCAAGTCCTGTGTTTTCCTCAATATACCGAGGAGTATTCTTTAAGCACCAACATCTGAGGCTCCTTTAGAACCTTAAGGAAATAAACTAGTTCCTTACCTTTACCCAGCCCTCCTTCTCTTCCGCGGTCCTGTGAACATCACACAGAACAACATGAAAAAATACACAACAGCACTGCAAAATAACAACATTCATAACAGTATTGGGGCACATGCCATTGTGATTTGGATCCCCCTTTGGTGCGACAGACCAATGAAGTCTAGGACATGTTTGTTTTTAAAGAAAACAAGCTTGTGAGGACCGGGACCAGAGTTAAGGTGGGTCGTATCATTATGGGGTTTGAATTCTTTCAGCAAGGGCGAGAATGAACGTATTTATAGAGTAATGTAACTGTACCATAACAAAGCTATATGTAACAACATCAGAATTATGACCTCATAATTCAGAGGATGAAAGAGAAAAATGTTCTAATATTCTGCTCAGACCAAATATAGGGTCATCCATCCATCCATTATCTTCCACTTTATCCTCTACTAGGGTCGCGGTGGGGTTCCCCATGCCCATCCAGGGGAGAACGTTTCGGGCACTGGGCAGATACACCCGGGACAGGGCGCCAATCTATCACTGGGCACACACTCACTCACACACACTCTATATGGGGCAATTTGGAGAATTCAATTGACCTTGATCCACGTTTTTTGGACTGTGGGAGGAAACCGGAGAACCCGGAGGAAACCCACGTGGAGACGGGGAGAACATGGAATCCCTAGTGCTGAGAGGAGAACGTGCTAACCACTAAGCCACTGTGCCGCCCCAATATAGGGTCACTGTTCCAAATATATGTGGTCCATTAGTGCCCTAATGAGCTGATGAAATTATATATGTAACGTTTGAAATGTGTATTAAATTCGTCTTCACTAATAAGGATGCTGAAGTCCATCCGCCTGCAGGAGCTGAATGCATGAGGAACAAAATTGGAAATGGTTGAATTGTAATGTGAATTGAGTAAAATAAGGAATTTTGTGTAAATACCCATATTTTTAGTGGATGCAGGGTGGAAGATGTTTATATAGGGGGAGTGGTAGCTCAGTGGTCAGGGCGTTGGACTATCAATCTGAAGGTTGGGGGTTCAAATCCCAGGTCCCATGAAGTTATCAATGTGGGTCCTTGAGCAAGACCCTTAACCCTCATTGCTCCAGGGATGTTGTGTTTAACCCTGTGCTCACCTTGGAAGTCGCTTTGGATAAAAGCGTCCAATAAATGACCAAAAGTAAATGACCAAATGTAAATATACGAGTGTATAAGTGTATGGGGTATATAAGGACCCCTCCCCCCACCTGGCCTGGAGCTCAAGTGAGCGTTGCTTGCCGATGATGGCAAAGGTATGAGCGAGGTTTTGCTTTACATTCTCCTGCACCTGCAACAGAAATATTATGATTTTATATAATGATATAATCATTTATAAATGCATCACACACGCACACACACTAGGGGTGTCTTCAACTAAGGATTTTCATAGTCGAATCTGATTCGTCAGATTTTCCCTATAGTCGACTGATAGTCGAATCAGTTAAAATTTCACCACAAGATTGCGCTATAACCGTGGTTTTTAAAAAAGATTTAAAAAAATATTTTACTTGTTTTTCTAGAGCACCGTAAATGGGATCCCCGTTCTGGACTTTAAAAAAAAATATATATATATTAACAGAAATTAGGATGATTTTATTTGACAAAAAGCTATATATATAACGAAAACAAAGACATTTCATGTAAAAACTAATGCTTAGCAGCAGCCATGGGCACCCCCATGTGGTCAAAATGGTACATTCGACTATGAGGTTCATAGTCGACTACGGTTCTCCGAATCGAATCGTCGAATCAGCGAATATTGCAGCTCACCCCTAACACGCACGCACACGCACGCACACACACGCGCACACACGCGCACACACGCGCACACACGCGCACACACGCGCACACACGCGCACACACGCGCACACACGCACACGCACGCACACGCACGCACACGCACGCACACGCACGCACACGCACGCACACGCACGCACACGCACGCACACGCACGCACACGCACGCACCTCTAAGCCTGCAATGTCGATTCTCTCCCGGACGCTAAACTTTTGGCCCCTCAGTCGCAACTTGGGGACACAATACAGCAACATGTTGTTGAACTGCAAACAGAAGATCAGACAAATTAAATGACAATCTTGTACCAGTACTAGATTCCTACGTCATGGACTTTCGCTGAACCCCAGGCTCACCAAATAAAGATATCGGTCCTGGGCCGAGCCGTTCTTGGCAGACATCTTCTTAATGGGACCCTCTTTAATGAGTTCATTAGCGGGATTGACGATGTCTTCCTCACCACCCAGACGCTCGTACACCTCTAACAGCTTGTGCATTTTTTCCTAATGACACAGAACACATTACAACTTCCAGGCAGTGTTTAAACCATCAGAATTTAGATTAATAATCCTGCTGACGTCACACCATGGTGAAGCATTGCACAGTAATTAGTTAAAAATTGATATAATTTATCGGGACCATGTTAAATGTACAGAATCAGGAAGGAATGATAGCAATGAGGAAAAACGCAAGCAAAATGAGCGAGACCATGAAGAAGTGAGAAACTGATACAAGCAGCTCAGAAGCTTATCTGTGAATATAGACAGGAAGTGGAAACACTACATCCTGTGTGACAGACAGAGACTACAGAAAGTGAGAGCAGGAGAAAAAGAAACTCACCATCTTCTTGATGGCAGCGTTAGAATGGTTCGCTGCTGTGGAGATCAAATCCAGAGCCTCTGAATGACACACACACACACACACACACACACACACACACATATATATATATTAACAAATGATCACCTACACTACAGGGCTAATGGGGATTTGGAGACCCACTGTGACACAACTGCATCACTGCAGCTGACTCCCTTTATAAAAGAGACAGGACAAAGCCTTCCCCAATCTGTTGCCAACCCCAATAACTAATCCATCCTTCCACCCATCCATTATCTTCCGCTTTATCCTCTATTAGGTTCACGGGGGGGGAAGGGGGTGTTCCCCATGCCCATCCAGGGGAGAACATTTCGGACGCCAATCTATCACTGGGCACCCAATAACTGATCCTTTTTTTGGAAAAATAAAGGCTCCATATACATTATTATATATTCACTAATGCATTTTCAAGCCACTTATGAGATCAGAGTGGATGGGTGGCATGCCGGAGCCTATCCCAGCACTATAGTAGTCCTCCACATTTAACCCATCCATGCTGTAAAACACACACACACATATACATACGTGCCTCAAACGGTGGGCAGCCCTGTATACTATTGGAAGAAATTGGGGTTATGTGTCTTGCCCAAGGGCGGCACGGTGGCTTAGTGGTTACCACGTTCGCCTCTCAGCACTAGGGATTCCCGGTTCGAATCCCCATCTGGGTGGAGTCTCCATGTTCTCCCCGTGTCTGCGTGGGTTTCCTCCGGGTTCTCCGGTTTCCTCCCATAGTCCAAAAACATGGATCAAGTCAATTGAGTTCTCCAAATTGCCCCATATAAAGTGTGTGAATTAGCGTCTGTGTGTGTGCCCAGCGATAGATTGGTGCCCTGTCCTGGGTGTATCTGCCCAGCGCCCGAAACGTTCTCCCCTGGATGGGCATGGGGAACCCCACCACGACCCTAATAGAGGATAAAGCGGAAGATAATGAATGAATGAATGAATGAATGTCTTGCCCAAGGGCACTTCAGCCATAGTCCTTTGTGGGACTGGGAATCAAACCGGGGACCTTCAGGTTGCAAGGGTGCCACAAGCCTACAACTGCCCCGAGATCCGTCACAGAGCAGATTTACATTTACACCTCTGAATTACTATAGCAATCATTTTTTCTCCATATTCTCCCTTCATTACAATAAGTTTTAAAATTCTGGCCTCAAGCGTCACCAGTCAACCGCAGAGAGGTTTCCAGAATGTCAGCTTCCCACACTAATTTGCACGCATGCACACACACACACACACACACACACTCAATAGTACCATTCAAGTGCTGGACGCTGTGATGCTGAGACAGAAGGACGTCCACATGTTACGACCACAGTTTGTTTAAACACTCGTTTTGGACCAATAGGCTAGCGTCCACAAAGATCTGCTCATGTTCAGGACCAAAGCTCAGTATTTACAGGTCAGTACATAAAGCATGCAGAACCAATATGAGTGATCTGCTTGGTAATTTAAAAGGAACTTGAGAAAGAGAAACAGGAAGTGTGAAGTGTTGTGAGACACAGACACACACAGACACACACCACACTACTGGCTGTAGGGTTGCACTTACTCTCTGCGTCCTTGCGGTCTGCTGCGTCACTGGGCAGCTTCTTTAAGTAGTCTTTGAGAAGAAGTTCGTAACGAGGGATACGCTGCACCGGCTCCAGCATGTGATGCTGCAACGTCAGATTACCGCAGACATCTTGCTTCTGCATGTTCCCACACACACAGACACACTTTAGAACAACTACACTAATAACACACACATCCTCAGAACAATTGCTCTAATAACATAGACATCCCATGATTTTGAAATGTGTATGTGGAAATCTTTGTCTTTTCATCCTGCAGAGCCTTTGTGAGGTCAGGCACCGATGTTGGACCTGGTTTCGTATTTCAGTCCAACAGTCCATAAGGTTGAGGTAACCAAAATCACCCAACTATGTCTTGGTTACAAACGGGACCTGTAAGCGGCCTTCCCCAAACTGTTACCACACGGTTAGAAGTGTGATTGCCCATATGGTAAAGTGCGTAAAATGATACGCCTGTGTCCCAATACCTCTGTACATCCATCCATTATCTCCCGCTTTATCCTCTATTAGGGTCGTGGTGGGGTTCCCCATGCCCATCCAGGGGAGAACGTTTCGGGCGCTGGGCAGATACACCCAGGACAGGGTGCCAATCTATCACTGGGCACATACTGACTCACTCACACAGACACACTCTATATGGGGCAATTTGGAGAACTCAATTGACTTGATCCATGTTTTTGGACTGTGGGAGGAAACCGGAGAACCCGGAGGAGACCCACGCGGACACGGGGAGAACATGGAAACTCCACCCAGATGGGGATTCGAACCGGGAATCCCTAGTGCTGAGAGGAGAACATACTAACCACTAAGCCACTGTGCCGCCCTACCTCTGTACATATGGGGTATATTGTTTATATTGTGGTCTATATAAAGGTCTATTTAAGAGGAATCTGCCTGATGGCTGTCTCTTCTATGTGACACTAGATGACCACAGCAAATGTTAACCCTCAGAAACCCTGTGTATTTATACACAGACTCTGACCTGGATATTATGAACCACACTCTTGAACTGGGTCGACCGTTGGGTCCAAGTGTTCACCAGATCCATGGCAGGGTCAAAGTTTTTTACATACTCGCCGTACATCTTCATAAAGGGAGCCAACTTCTGCAGGATGTCACCGATTCGAGGATTTGTGCTCCTGTTTCGCACACACAGACACACACACACACACACATTATAATGCAAATGCAAACTCAAACTCATAATCAGGGTGATAGAACTGCATCCCAGTCTTTGGCACTTGTGTCCCACAGTAAGAAAGTCCTGGGTTCTATTAGATTCTCAGAGTATGGAGTTTGCATGTTCTCCCTATGTCTGTGTTTCGACACAAAACGGCTGCAGGTGCCGAAGCTCTTTATCAGTTTTTCTAGAAGCACATTGGGAGAATATACAAATATCATATAAAAGGATCTTGGCCATCAGTAATTGACTCAGGAGCTTCTTTTCGTGAGGTTGAAACACTATACACAGTGCCAACACGTGTCCAAGTTTCATTTCAATTAAAGTTTTGCTTCATTAAGTCCATTCATTCATTATCTTCCACTTTATCCTATATATTAGGGTCGCGGTGGGGTTCCCCATGTCCATCCAGGGGAGAACGTTTCGGGCAATGGGCAGATACACCCAGGACAGGGCGTCAATGTATCGCTGGGCACACACTCACACACACAGACACGCACACAAACACACTATATGGGGCAATTTGGGACAACTCAATTAACTTGATCCATGTTTTTGGACTGTGGGAGGAAACCGGAGAACCCGGAGGAAACCCACGCGGACACGGGGAGAACATGGAAACTCCACCCAGATGGGGATTCGAACCGGGAATACATTAAGGTTATTTTTTTTAATTTTGGATACTAAGAAGTCCTGCCACTTTCTTATCCATTGATTGGCACCAATTACCCCATAGGAGATTAAGTACTTCAGGTACTTTTGTCTACAAAATGAGATGATGCAATGACCTCATTAGGTCATGAGGTGCTTAGTGCTTGTACCATTCTTTAGTGATGCGTGTCTGCAGCTCTGGCAGAAGGAACTGATGGTGGAAGAGATAAATAGATGAAATGTTGGAGAAAATCCCAGTGATGACGTCCATGGGAATCCCCGCAGCTGTTAACTTGGTACAGAAGACCTGCGTAAAAGTAAAAAAAAAAAATAAAAAACACCTCAGGATCTGTGTCCTTAATTAAAAGGATAAAACACTTCTCAAAAGTTCTGCATCATGACTTTACACTATGCGATCTGTACTGCTTTCGCAAAGGGAATTACACTTTTTACACAAAGGGAATTACACGTTTTGGTGTCCTGAAGGCAAACACAGAGACGATGAGGAGGAGCTTCTTCCCAACGGCGATTCGGACCCTGAACCGGGATTAAACGGACATAACCCCACCCACAACACTTTCTGCACTGCAATATTTGCACAAAAAGCACAACCCACTTTTATAATTCCATTTGCACAGTGTATATACATAATTCAATTTTATTTTTAGTTAAATTTTATTTTTATTTTATCTTTATTCTATTCTATTTTTCTTAGCCTTAACAAATTAACAAATTTAACTTTCTGTGGAATGCGGCATGCGGAATGGGTTTCCTCCGGGTTCTCCGGTTTCCTCCCACAGTCCAAAAACATGGATCAAGTCGATTGAATTCTCAAAATTGCCCCATATAGAGTGTGTCTGTGTGAGTGAGTGTGTGCCCAGCGATGGATTGGCGCCCTGTACTGGGTCTGTCTGCCTGGCGCCCGGGACATTCTCCCCTGGATGGTCATGGGGAACCCCACCGCGACCCTAATAGAGGATAAAGCAGGAGATAATAAATGAATAACTTTCTGTGGAGAGGTCAGGTAAGAATTTCACTGCTGGTTGCACCATGTATATCTACGCATCTGACAAATAAACCTGATTCTGATTTATCATCCACATTATTTGTAGCTCTGTTATACAGGCCAGTTATCCTCACTGTAACTGATGGGCATGTGAGCGAGATGTTACCTGGTCGAGGAGGTTGAGTCTCTTGACGTAAGCTTCCTCTGTGTGAAGAAGCTCTTGTGCAATGTTGAACAGTTTCTGGGGCTCGGTCTGTGAAGCCTGCAGTGCAGAACAAAGACACAAAACATGACTCTATAGCGGCTGCCGCCTAAAAAGGGATTACAGCAGATCGCCATAGTGATACAGTAGTGGATCACTACAATTTTAGGATTTTAATAGAAATTGAAATTAACTTGGCGGCACGGCGACTTAGTGGTTAGAACGTTCTCCTCTCAGCACTAGGGATTCCCGGTTTGAATCCCCATCTGGGTGGAGTTTCCATGTTCTCCCCGTGTCTGCGTGGGTTTCCTCCGGGTTCTCCGGTTTCCTCCCACAGTCCAAAAACATGGATCAAGTCGATTGAATTCTCAAAATTGGCCCATATAGAGTGTGTTTGTGTGAGTGAGTGTGTGCCCAGCGATGGATTGGCGCCCTGTCCTGGGTATATCTCCCCAGCGCCTGAGACGTTCTCCCATGGATGGGCATGGGGAACCCCACCGCGACCCTAATATAGGATAAAGCGGAAGATAATGGATGGATGGATGGATACTGGCTCCATGCATAAATGAAGGCCTTCCCCAAACTGTTTCCACACAGATGGAAGCATCCACCCATAACTTTGACACCTGCAGCAAAGGGACTGAACAGGTGCAGGGTGTTGAAGTGAACTCCAGGTGTCTATTGTCTCATGTGGTGGCTCGTGGCTTTGATGTGAATGCTTTGAAGTGGAGAAGATCTGAAGGTTCTGAACAGGAAGAACTTTACAGATCACACTCTCTACCCAGCGCTTTGCCAAGAGGTTCGAGATGTGCAAAAAGTGGCTCAGTAATGAAAAGACCAACCCCCATCCCCACCCCCCTCAGGAAACGGAACACAGAGAGTGTGCAGATATGTCTAACATGAAGAGAAAGATGTGACGCCTCACACACGCACACACACACACACACACACACACACACACACACACACACAACAACAAAAAATATCTAAGCTACGTGTGTTCTCACTTATCTCTCCATTCTTCCCCTTTATACTCTTAAGATGGTGCGACAGTTAATGTGCTGCATCATTAAAAGCACAGCACATCACCCGAGATAGCTACCTTGTACATTTACATTACATTACATTTAGTCATTTAGCAGACAATTTTATCCAAAGTGACTTACAAATGAGAACACCACAAGTCAGAAGCCATGGGGAAAACCAACTATACTGTAAATTCATCAAACCTGATTGTTATTTAAAGCTGCGCCCCCCCCCCCCTTTTTTTTATTTTTTTTTATTTTTTATTTTATTTTTTTTTTTTATAACAGGTATTTGTTAAAGAGATGCGTCTTGTACATGTATACACACACATGCATACACACACACACCCGGTTTCGCTTAGCAGAGGCGTTGCCAGGGTGCCTCAGCAGTGTGAGTAATAGTGCATAAATGCCAGTGTGGAACAATATAAGCACCATGCGCCACCTGCACAGACGCCGGCGTTCCAGAGTTATTATTATGACAGGTGACGGAAGGCGTGCGGCAGGCCGTTGGGGAGTGTTTGGATGAAAAGTCTTTCCTGTCAAGATCATCACAAAGGAAGATGTAATGCTTCTGGGTGGATCCCAGCACCAGGGTTGTGTTGAAACTGTTGACACAGTGTCCATTATACCAGCTCCCTGACCATACAGAATAACTTTATATGGACATTAGGGCTGTATTCAACAAAGGATTTTCATAGTCGAATCTGATTCGTCAGATTTTCCCTATAGTCGACTGATCGTCGAATCAGTTAAAATTTCACCACAAGATGGCGCTATAAGCGTGGTTTTTAAAAAACATTATTTTATATTTTACTTGTTTTTCTAGAGCACCGTAAATGGGATCCCCGTTCTGGACTTTTTTCCACTTCAAAGGAAAAACCTAAAAAAAAACTAAAAACCTAAAAATTAGGATGATTTTATTTGACAAAAGGCTATATATATATATATATAATGAAAACAAAGACATTTCATGTAAAAACTAATGCTTAGCAGCAGCCATGGGCACCCCCATGTGGTCAAAATGGTACATTCGACTATGAGGTTCATAGTCGACTACGGTTCTACGATTCTACCCCTAATGGACATACTGTGCTAGTCCCCTGATGATCAGGACCCCACAGAGCAGAGATTATTTGTCTGTGACACTGTCATGGTGTGAATGTATGTGTATTAATGTATCGGTCTAGATAGGAGACTTTTTGCTCCATGAGTACTGGGGTAGGCTCTAGAATCAATGCGGTCCTGATTAATAAACGCAGATGTCTTAATGCAGCATAAGGTTATTCATTCATTCATTATCTCCCACTTTATCCTCTATTAGGGTCGCGGGGGGGTTCCCCATGCCCATCCAGGGAAGAACGTCTCGGGCGCTGGGCAGATAGACCCAGGACAGGGCGCCAATCCATCGCTGGGCACACACTCACTCACTCACACAAACACACTCTATATGGGGCAATTTGGAGAATTTAATTGACTTGATCCATGTTTTTGGACTGTGGGAGGAAACCGGAGAACCCGGAGGAAACCCACGCAGACACGGGGAGAACATGGAAACTCCACCCAGATGGGGATTCGAACCGGGAATCCCTAGTGCTGAGAGGAGAACATGCTAACCACTAAGCCACCGTGCCGCCCCATAAGGTTATTTATTTGTGTTTTAACGCGATATTTAGCATTTGTATGTTATCCAATGGCAGGATACGGTACAAATTTACAGTCTGTATACTTTCACTTTGTCCTTATATTCCATCCATCCATTATCTTCTGCTTTTTCCTCTATTAGGGTCGCGGAGGGGTTCCCCATGCCCATCCAGGGGAGAACGTTTTGGGCGCTGGGCAGATACACCCAGGACAGGGCGCCAATCCATCGCTGAGCACACACTCACTCACACAGACACAATCTATATGGGGCAATTTTGAGAATTCAATTGGCTTGATCCATGTTTTTGGACTGTGGGAGGAAACCGGAGAACCCGGAGGAAACCCACACGGACACGGGGAGAACATGGAAATTCCACCCAGATGGGGATTAGAACCGGGAATCCCTAGTGCCTAGAGGCGAACGTGCTAACCACTAAGCCACCTTGTCCTTATATTCCAGTCACTCCTATATTTCCGTTTTTATCTTTATAGCTGTTAGATATCTCAGCACCGCTCTTGAGTTGCCCCAAGTGAGAGCTTCCTCGATGGTTTTGGTAGTTGGAGTTCTTGTCTCTTCTTGTTGTGTCGGGGGCAGTCTATTAGAATGTGTTTCACTGTGATGGGTGTTTGGCAGGTTGAACATATCAGTGGGGATTCTCCTTTTTTAGGTGTTGATGGGTTATTCTGTTGGTGGGTGTCCGATTCTGCATCTTGAGTAGATGACTTGGTCTATGCGCCGTCCATGGTGGGTTCTTGGTCGGTTATCGATTTTCGATTATTTCATGGAGTTTGTTTGTGGTCTTGATGTCCCATTCAGTTTCAGCATAAGGTTCTGGGATCAATTCCCTACTGTGTGGAGTTTGAATGTTTGCCCCATGTCTGCAAGACTTTGCTTTAGGAGACCTTATTTGCTCCCTCATGTAAAATTATAGGCTGAAGTGCGTCTAGGCGTGAACTCAGTAACCTCCAGCGACCCCGCATGACCCTAAACCTTCCCTCCCCCTCTCAGCCCCCATCCCACAAACAGTTATCCCTCCGTTTGCATTCTTTTCCGACCGTACACCCGTTTGTTTCATTCTGTTGCTAAGTTACAGTACAGCTGTGAGAAAGCTGTCCCGGTGGTGGCACACAGCTCTTTGTTCCTGTATCTCCAGGTACAAATTGAGAACAGAAGCAGATACCGGTGCGTCTGCTCATCAGCTGTCACCAAACAAAACAGGAAGATGCAAATTAATTTTAAAAAAATGAAACAAAAGGCTGCCGTGGAGTTATGATGCTGACATGTACAACCACACAGGAAGCAATCAGACGGTTACTGATCCAAAACAATGACTTTAACCCGGCCTGTTTGCAAACTGCACCCATCTAGAGGCAGGAACTACAAATGGAGCTGGCTGAATGAGGAGCTTGAGAAAAGATGGAGGCACCTCCGGCCCATCTGAGGTCAATGAGAAGGGATAGGATTCAAACGCTGTGCTTACTAAAGCTGTCCAGTGTGGGCCCTTGAGCAAGGCCCTTAAACTTAACCAGGGCTGCTCAACCATAAAGCTCTGAACATAAAGTTGGGATTCTCGTACAAAATGTACAGTAACTAAACTGTAACCAAAATATTCTGTAATATTATGTTATCTCTTATGTACTGTACTAGAAATACTGCCCTGTACTATAATTTTATGTAATGTACAATACTGTACTGTATTAAAACGTACTGTAATAGTGTAGTCTACCAAAAATTAAAAAAAATGCTGTACTGTAATTAAAAAGTAGTGTACTGTAGTGTCATTAACTGTATCTACTACTGTACTATACTCCATAAAAATACTGTAAAACGTATTGTACTGTAATATTGTACCCTACTGTATTAAAAGTGCTGTATTATAATATTATGAAATGTACCTTACTGTACTGTAATAAAAGTACTGTACAGTAATGTACTAGACTTATAAAAAAGCAGCGCAATGTAATATTGTACTATAATGTATTAAAAGTGCTGTAATATAATATTATGAAAAGTACCTTACTGTACTGTAATAAATGTATTGTACAGTAACGTACTAGACTGAATTTAAAAAAAAAAAAAAAGTAACGAACTGTAATATTGTACCATACTGTATTAAAAGTGCTGTACTATAATATTATGAAATGTACCTTACTGTACTGTAATAAATGTATTGTACAGTAACGTACTAGACTGTATTAAAAAAAAAGTACCGCACTGTAATATTGTACCATATTATATTAAAAGTGCTGTACTATAATATTATGAAATGTACCTTACTGTACTGTAATAAAAGTACTGTACGTAGTACTGTACGTAGTAGACTGTATTAAAAAAAAGTACCTCACTCTAATATTGTACCATACTGTATTAAAAGTGCTGTACTACAATAATAAAAGTACTGTACAGTAAGGTACATTTCATAATACAGTACAGTAAGGTACATTTCAAAATATTAGATGGTAATATTATATTATTATATATTATATTATATTATATTAATATAATATTATATGGTATGTATGGTACAATATTAAAAGTGCTGTACTATAATATTTTGAAATGTACCTTACTGTACTGTAATAAAAGTACTGTACAGTAATGTAGTAGACTGCATAAAAAAAAGTACCGCACTGTAATATTGTACCATACTGTATTAAAAGTGCTGTACTATAATATTATGCACTGTACTGTACAGTAATGTACTAGACTTTATAAAAAAGCAGCACACTGTAATATTGTACTACACTGTATTAAAAAGGTCTGTACTGTACTATAAGTAAAAGTATTTGCTGCAATACACTGTACAACACACCATCTTAAAATAAAAAGTACCGAATCATAATTTTATTTATTGTACAATACTGTTACATACTGTAGTATATAATTATACTACAGGATGTAAATTGTGTGTTATGGTATGTGTATATGTGTACCTTGGAGTGTGTTTTTATATGTGTAATATATATGTATATATGTGTATATGTGTGTGTGTGTGTGTGTATATGTGTGTGTGTGTGTGTGTGTGTGTGTGTTTACCTTGACTTCCACACTCTCTGGTTCCTCACTGCTCCCTTCATCCAGGTCACTGTCTTCATCCTGGGTCGAGTCTCGTTTATTGCTGGAGGTGATGCAGGAGACACTTTCGGTTTCCGTGGTCATGCTGTCATTCCGCTCCTCCTCCTCGATCGGGACTTCACCCGAAAAGGCTTCTCCTTCGGCCCCACAGGACGGGCTGTCGATTCCACTGTCGCGGTTCGGTATCTTTCCGGAGGATTCCGTGATTCTGTGCTCCTCCCCGACACACGGGTCTTCTGTTAAAGCGCCTGCATTAGGTCCCGAGTCCACGTGGTTGACATCCCGAGCGGCTGTGCCAACGTGCTGAGCATCACTGTGGTTCGTATGAACGACCTCACAGTCCTGATGAAGTTGATCCTGGCTGCCCGAATCGGTGGTGCAGTCAATCTGCAGGAAGTCCATTGCAGGTAATTCAATATCCTTTTTATGAGTAACTTCATCCATGAGCCGCTCGCTGAGTGAAGGCTGCTCAGGGCTTTCAGAACCCAACGCCTCCATGCTCAGGTGCAGACGGACAGGACACCTCGACTGGACTCCCAGAATCGGGGTCCTGAAAATGTCACAAAACAAGGTCAAATCAATTGTTACACCAGTCCAAGGGATCATTACTTCTCCTGTTACTCTCTCACAGACATCAGCTAAACGGACAACATTATTGAGACACCTATTCATTATTCCTATAAGAACCTTTAAAACATAAAATTTCTGAGATTCCTTCAGTTACTTTTGGTAAAAGCAGATACAAAATGATGTTACTAATGTAAAGTAATTATACTGTAATGGAAATGTACAGACATTTAATTATCCTGTAATGAAAGGTAATTATACAGGTCATGTAATGTCATTTAACAGTAATGCAACAATGTAATGTTTTAAAATTGAAGTTCAAATTCGAGTAATTTATTTATATAGCGCTTTTTACAACAGTACATTTTCACAAAGCAGCTTTACAGAGTAAAAAGCCTTTAAACCCCCAAAGAGCAAGCAGAAGTGACAGTGGCAAGAAAAAACTCCCTGTTGTGTTGTTATTTTAAGGAAGAAACCTTGTGAGGACCAAGACTCAGTGGGGAGCTCTTCCTCCTTGAGCGGCTGGGCAGCATTAACAGTGTAGGACACTAATGTACAGATAGTGTAAAGATCGGGTGACTATATTTAACACTTGTAATTTAATGTAACAGTAATGTTTTGTAATTGTAATGCAATGTCATTGCAAGCAAATGTAACATTATTATTATTATTATTATAACATTAATGTAATGTATTGCAATTGTAATTTAATGTAATTAATGTTTTGCAATTGTAACACAATGTCATTGTAAGCAAATGTAACGTTTTTATTATTATAACATTAATGTAATGTTTTTCAATTGTAATTTAATGTAATTATTTTTTTTGCAATTGTAATGCACTGTCATTGTAAGCAAATGTAACATTATTATTATAACATTAATGTAATGTTTTGCAATTGTAATGGACTGTCATTGTAAGCAAATGTAATGTTATTATTATTATAACATCAATGTAATGTTATTATTATTATTATTATATTATAACATCAATGTAATATTTTGTAATTGTAATTTAATGTAATTAATGTTTTGCAATTGTAATGCACTGTCAATGTAAGCAAATGTAATGTTATTATTATAACATCAATGTAATGTTTTGCAATTGTAATTTAATGTAATGTTTTGCAATTGTAATTTAATGTAATTAATGTTTTGCAATTGTAATGCAATGTCATTGCAAGCAAATGTAATATTATTATTATAACATTAATGTAATTGTAATGTAGTGTAACAGTACTGTTTTGTAACTGTAATTGTAAATGACATTACATGACCTGCATAATTACCTTTCATTACAGGATAATTAAATGTCTGTACAATTCCATTACAGTATAATTACTTTACATTAGTAACATCATTTTGTAGATGCTTTTACCCAAAGTAACTGAAGGAATCTCAGAAATGTTATGTTTTAAAGGTTCTTATAGGAATAATGAATAGGTGTCTCAATGTAATATTTTGTAATTGTAATTTAAAGTAATTAATGTTTTGCAATTATAATGCAATGTCATTGCAAGCAAATGTAATGTTATTATTATTATAACATTAATGTAATGTTTTGTAATTGTAATGTAGTGTAACAGTACTGTTTTGTAACTGTTATGATGTAAAACATGGCGTTGCTCAGACAGAGCTGAGTGAGTGGTTTTAGCTTCCAGGACGTCTACAACCAAAAGTACTTCATCTCTTTATAAGCTTGAAGAGGGTTCCATCAGTTTGATGAAGTTTGGTTCTTGATAGTTGGCAAGAAATTTTCACCAACGTCGTGGAATAACGTCAGAGTGATTTACTCAGGTTTGACCAGAAGATCTTCATCTGATTCATTCACAATTTGATGTCCGATTTGTGGAGCAACAAAAACACCTTCCTCAATGGCTGGATCCGTTCTTCTTTATAACACTCGATTAAAACAACCAGAACCTCCTCCTCCTGGTTCAGTGCTCTTAGGAAAACTTTCCCATGAAGTGTAGGCCCACAAGTGGTTTCCGAGCTACATATTTCAGGTCTAGAAATAGTGCTGACCAAATAACCAATTCTTTTAGTGTAATATTCTTTTTATTATGATTCATAAATATGTTTTTATTTTTCTAATTGATTTTAGTAATCAGCAGCTCAGAACGTAGAAGATTCACTTAAAAGTGTTCACTTCATTTTGAGTTAAGGGTTAACATGAGCTGTAAAGTTAAACAACCCTAAACCATTAGTCCCTAAAGAACCTTTCCGAGCAGAACCGATGCTCTTACCTGACGTTCTCAAACTTCTCAATCAGCAGAATCACACTTTTCGCCGACTGGTGGTGCAGCTCGGTCGCGATGCTCCTCGGTTTGGGCGGAGGGATTGGAAGAGGGCGACAAGGTGCCGGGGGAATCTGCCTTGGCTGCTCGTCCTGCCCCGGAGCCAGCAGACGTGTGGGTTTAGGTGGTACTACAAGACAAAAAGAAGAGTCGAGTGTGTCGCAGTTAAGACTACGACGAGTTCTTCTGCCTCCATAGTACTACTGATGTAGGAGCCACTGCAACGCGGTGGAAAATATACAGAAAGACCGAAAGAGCAGAAATGCGACAGACTCCGGAGTCCAGACAAGCAAAAAAAAAAAAAAAACCTTCCTGCATGTGAAACAGGAAGCCGAGATCAGTGAAGCTGTGGTTGCAAAAGAACACAATTGGCCAAATGCAAAGCGATAACGTGGAGGGGAAATGTATGCACTGCACTGACGGGACAGGCTCATTGGGTTTATCAACTATGTACCTCTTTAAAGCACCTGGTTCATGTACAGTGCTGATATTAATGTTAGTGGTGATGAATGTCTGATGCACCGAGCTGCTTTCGCACTTCCTTCCTCTCGCGTTCTGCAGTTGAGAAAACATGAAACAGACATAGCTACACAAATTTGAGTCTTTGAGTGGAACGATGAGCAGAAGGGGCAGAAACTGAGACCTACAGTAAAGTCAACCTGCAATTAATGTCTAATTTATAAAGCCACTCAACCTATTACTAACCCTTTGTATCAGCGCCACCTTCTACAATTACACTCTGTAGTCCTTCTGTTTCTCTATATACTTTGTTAGTACCCTTTGGTATGTTCTTTCATGACCAGGAACCCTACAGAGCAGGTATTATTAGGGTGGTGGATGATTCTACAGTGATACTGACATGGTGGTGGTGTGTCAGTGTGGTGTGTTGGGAAACCCTGAGTTTATTAGCCACATTTTTGTGATCCATTTTGCCTACTGCACTTACACACAGAGGAAATTGTCCTCCACATTTAACTCGTCCGTGTAGAACACACACATATACACACACTGAGTGAAGTGCCTGGAGTGGTGGGCAGCCCTGGAGCATTTGGGGTTGGGTGTAGGGCTGTATTCAACTACAGATTTTCGTAGTCGAATCTGATTCGTCAGATTTTCCCTATAGTCGACTGATGTCGAATCAGTTAAAATTTCACCACAAGATGGCGCTATAAGCATAGTTTTTAAAAAAGTTTTTTTTTTTATATTTTACTTGTTTTTCTAACAAAAGAAAACCTTTTTTTTGTTTTTCTTTTATCTTTTTATTTCTAGAAATTATGATGATTTTATTTGACAAAAGGCTATATATATAACGAAAACAAAGACATTTCATGTAAAAACTAATGCTTAGAAGCAGCCATGGCACCCCCATGTGGTCAAAATGGTACATTCGACTATGAGGTTCATAGTCGACTACGGTTCTCTGAATCGAATCGTCGAATCAGCGAATATTGCAGCTCACCCCTAGTTGGGTGCTTAATCCAAGGGAACTTCAGCCAAAGTATTTGTGGGACCAGTAATCGAATCAGAAACCTGTCAGGTTGCATGGCTGGGTTCTTAACCACTGGCCTACGACTGCCCCATCTGTACTGAGTTGAGTGAAACATCTAGAACACTGTGATGGATCCTCCTGAAATGAAGAACCTTGACACATGGACCTGCTTCACGCTGTTTTTCTAAACACGGCCATCGTATCTGTACCAGACAAAACAATCAAATCAGATTTCGGCATGGCAGCAGAGTGGTGCTTTTTTCAGGGGCATCTAGAGGAACTAGGAAGAAGTGGGAGAAGCCTGATTAGTAGCTCCACCTCCAATCCTTCTGAACAGAAGACATAACTAAATATGTGTAGAACATTTCTATGGCCTCAGTCCAAATATTACCCCCATGACCATGCCACCACCCCTATCCCATCCCAAATAGGGCCTTCCTGCCTATTCACCCAGAAGTGCATTACAGTCATTGTCCTAATTTATCTCAAAGGTCTTGGGATCCGGGACCTGTGAGGGTCGGTCGAATTCTTCTACGCCCAACCATGTCATTATGCATCTTGCTTTGTGCACTATGACACAATCATGCATCCTCCATATCATTATTTCCTTCCCCGACCTTTACAGTTGCCCCAAAGCAATCAGGAACTAAACTGGCCTTACCTTGCGGTTTCAGTAAAGACTTCCTGGGAGCAGAGGCTCTGTGGGTTGGTCCGACCTTGTGGGCGTGGCATGTTCTGGGAAAGGAGGAGCTTGCCTTCTTCAGCCCCAGTGATCCACAGGAGCCCTGCAGGAACGAGGAGAGGTCTGAAAAGAGACAGAAACACAGCTATAAGTCTGCACGGACTCCCCACGCCCTGATCGAGCCACGTCGTGCCCGCAGAACGTCCCCTGGGATTGAGTGTCAACTAAGTGCTGCTGATGGAAATCTACACTAAAACCAGAGATGCTTAACCTTCATCAGGTCACCCGCTCACCCAAAATATCCTGTCAGTTGAATCGATCGGTCGATCAATACAGGCTTTTAAGTTACAGAGACTCTCAGAGAACCTTCAGTGTGTTTGATCTTCTGCGTTCTATTGGTACATGTTGCTTTGCTGTTGTACAGATACATTACTCTTGCATTTCTTGATGCTCGTCCTTGAAGAAGGAAGACAATCCCCAAAGTGATACGACCTCCGTAGCCCCTGATGTGCAGTGGCATGAAAGGACCTGAAATCAGGACTGTGTGCCAGACAGTCATTTAGTAGACGCTTTTATCCAAAGTGACTTACAAATGAGAACATTACAAGTTGTTTACGGTTTATGGTTAAGGAACCAGCATTGTGACCTGATGGTTCCTGGTTCAAATCCCATTCCCACCAAGTACTCTGGTTGAAGTACCTTTGGGCAAGGCACCTAACCCCAATTGACCCACTGCATGGATGGGTTAAATGTGGAGGACAAATTTAAGCAAATGTAGGCAATTAATTTATGCAAAATAGATCACTTAATCAGATGCAGGCCTTCCCCATAATGTTCACACAATCACAAAAATATAAGCATTAATAAAAATGGACCATAATCTCTAAGAATTGTCCCCAGCATGTCCTGATATTGTGGTTTGCCATCCCAATCCCACCCCCCTGTCCTATATTTGGACTCAGCTCCAGGAAAAGCACTGGTTAATGATCATTTATGAACCCAGATTCACAAGTCTTTATCATTTCTCGAGTCTGGTTTAGGATTTCCCTCTTGGCTCTCCGTCCTGGAGACAGAAAGTACCCCAAACCTCCAGAGTAACGTTCTCGTTTCCAGTGCAAGGTGAACGAGGACATTAAAGATGGAGGGATAAAAAAACTAGGCCAGTTGATTTCATATGGGTTACTGCCGCAGAGCAGCGCTGGGGTCTGGGGACAGCCGGGGATGTGGGACACTAATGCAGGTGGGGTCAATAAACGATCATCATGTATCATTCTGTTAGGGATTTCTACAAGATTTTGGAGGAAAGCTTTGCCCAATTATGCAGGAATGCATTTGTGACAAATGTTGAGGACAATAATGAGAGAACCTGGCTCACAATCGCAGTTCTAGTTCATCTCGGATAATGTTATGGGCAATCGAGTCAAGTTCTTCTACACTAGAGGTCTCTTTTGCCTACTGTACTTACACACAGAGAAATTAATTCTCCACATTTAACCCATCCATACAGAACACACACACACACACACACATGTAGTGAGCACACGTGCCCATGACGCCTGGGGAAATATCGGGGCTAGGTGCCTTGCTCATGTGCACTTCAGCCATAGTTCTTAGTGAGACTGGGAATCGATACGGGGACGGGGGAACTTCAGGTCCGAAGACTGGTTCCTTACCCACAAACCTACAACTGCCCCTAAACTCACCCAACAAAGCCTGAACAGTCATCCTCTGTATGGTGGAACCACAACCCTAGAAGCCCCCTAGATAATGAGACGATACTCAGCAAAAGCCCTGCACTCTTTTTCAGATAATAAAATGTTATTTCGTGTTTATATTAAATACAGTGTTTACAATTTGGCAGTGGTGGCTTAATGGTGGCTGAAGGTTGTGGGTTTAAATCCCAGGTCCACTGAAGTTACCAATCAATGTGGGTCCTTGAAGAAGACCATTAACCCTTATTTCTCCAGGGTGCTACATCATGTCTGATTCTGTGTTCCACCAAACATCAAGATGCGATACTTGTATGTCACTTTGGATAAAAACAACTGCCAAATTACCAAATGTAAATGTAAATAAATAAACATAAGAAACCATGCCCCTGTGATTCCTAGCACTTTAAGTAATAATTTAATAAGTAAGTATTCATTAGCCAATCATCACACCATTAAAATCTGTAATCATCTCATCTTTAGTTCTAACAGAGAGTCCATTAAAACAAAAAAACAACTGAGACAAATGACCAGAGTGACGAACTGCAGCAGGTATCATCTGGCGATCCATCAACGGTTGGCACAACTACTTTATCCCTTAAACAACAATAGCCACAGCCAGCATATTCCCTCATATATGATGAACGCATTCTGATCCTCTCACCTGAAACAAATCACATCCTGCTTCACATCCTCTTCTGAATGAGATGAGATCATGAAGTCTGTATGTGATGGAGAAGTGAGGAGAAGCCGATCACAGGTTATCTCCTAGTCTCCAGGTCTTCCTGTAAACCACTTCAGGTTCTCCCTCTTAAACACTCCCTCCAAAAGCAGCAGAGAAGGCGCCAGTGTTCATATGAGTGTGAGATAAGTGCACTTTTAGTTCCCTCCCTCTTTCCCTTTAAAACCTGCTGATTCGGAGGAGTGTGCACATGTACATACACACACACACACACACAGTGCTGTTGCCAGGTGAGTGTAAAAATAATTCCAGTGTTGTGGATTTACACCTGCTGTCCTGAGAGGTCGGAAACAACACCTGCCAAACCTGCTTTACACCCAGTACCGGGGTGTGTGTGTGTTTGTTTGTGTGTGTGTGTGTGTGTGTGTGTGAGAGAGTGAAATAGTAAGAAATAAAGACTTACAGCTCTTTAATCCTCCTGTACATTCAGCTCATGGATTAAAAGCATGGATTTGAACAAACTGTACATAATGAGTATTAAAGGTCTGGGTTCTGGAACATGAATCCGGATCCTGAACTGAGGGTGGAGGAAGAATCTCCAACTTCCTCCTGCCTCTATCTATACCTGCCTTTAAATGACTCAGGGAGTTCAATTTGAAATCATAAGTAAACACTGAGGTCATCGCCAGCGTAATACGTAGAAATACTGTACTGTACAAGAGTAACTGTACAACTGTCTCTCTTAAACACACACACACACTTCATAGTTTCTAGTTGCTATGTAAACAACATTCCAAATCCAGTAACATTAATATAAAGTTGCTTTGCAGGTATGACAGCTTTCAATATTCTGGTATTTAATCGGGTGCGAGGTCAAACACTGATGTCGGGAACTTAAAAAAAAAAAAAAAAAAAAAAAAAGTTCAATGAACTTTTAAAAAAAAGTAATTGCAAATGCCATTGATTGTCTCTTTCCTAGAGACAAGATACTTTATAACAAGGGTATTTGATGGGGTTGAGTTTAGGGTTCTGTGGGGCAGAAGAAGAGAAAAAAAAAACCTTCAATTTGTTCACACCCCCGACACACACACACACAAATATACATAAATTCATACACACACACAGTGTGTATGTATGTATATATATATATATATATATATATATATATATATATATATTCATTATCTTCCGCTTTATCCTATATTAGGGTCGCGGGGGGTTTCAGGCGCTGGGCAGATACACCCAGGACAGGGCGCCAATCTATCGCTGGGCACACACTCACTCACACATACACACTCTATATGGGGCAATTTGGAGAACTCAATTGACTTGTTCCATGTTTTTGGACTGTGGGAGGAAACCGGAGAACCGAGAGGAAACCCACGCAGACACGGGGAGAGCATGGAAACTCCACCCAGGTGGGGATTCGAACCGGGAATCCCTAGTGCTGAGAGGAGATATATATATATACACATACATACACACACACACAGCCCAAGTTCAGCAACAGACTGGGTAAGTCATAAATTCTAATTACGTTAGTTATTATAATTTAAATCAGGAACTTGATTTAGAGGAACCAACTCACACAAAACCACTTCTGTATATGTATATTAACCATTTAATATGCAGAGTATCAGCCATTATTCAGCTGCTGGCTCGTGTCACAACAGACAGTAATACCATAAATATTTAATTTCTTCAATATTTAAAACAACAGTGTTCACACATGCCGGAGGCTCCGCCCACAGACACAATGCATACTAAAAATGATACAAAAGCACCCAGCGTGTTAAACAGCGAACCACAGAGGAGAGACTGTACTGTTTAAGGAGAATTGATGTCCTGTTGCTGCTTTAATATGAATATAAACCTGAGTTTGGGGAAGGCTCCTTCCAGCATGACTGTGCAACAGTGCACAAGTCGAGGACTGGGTGATGGCTGAGTGACATCCCTGACCGCAGCCCCTTAGCATCTTAGCCTCTCAGCCTAATAGGCTGAGGGGCTGAAAGGCTTTCAGCCCCTTGGTCCACATCTCAATACATTTATGCACTTCATCCACAAGGATCCAGTTCTGAACTATGCACTCTGCCTTGGAAGGATAAAGTAAAGACAGTAGGTTTGAGGAAAATGAGGCGTCAATAGAAGGAAGAAGGAGAGACAACAAACTATTATCTCTGCAGGAAGGAGAGATGGAGAGAAAGGCGTAGTCAGCTGTAATGTACAGTACAACACCTGGTAATTACTGCAGCACAGTGAAGCCTGAGGGAGACAAAACAGACTCTGGGCAACATCTACCAACAGACATGGGTCTCTTATACTGTGTGTGTGTGTGTGTGTGTGTGTGTGTGTGTGTGTGTAGAAAATTGACCTGCAGTCCACCCATATCATCCTGCTGTCATCACCAACACCGTTCCATCAGCTGACCCGCAGTCTAACCCTAGAACTTCCCCAATGACTGAATTCGGAAATGGGTCAGCACCGGGGAGGCACGCCGGCGTTTCCTGAACGTTTTGTCCTAAAAGAACGCGTCCCCTGACCTGGCTGACGCAACACCTGTGCGGGAGCGCGCCTCGCCTCCGCCTCTATGATGACAGCATGATGGGTCCATTGGGGTTCTGAAAGAGTGGGTGGAACCTTTTTAGGGAGATGCCCACCCATGTGAAACCGACTGCACAATGGGCACATTATCCTTATTAAGCAACCCCCCCTTCCCCAAATGCCCTGGTTTACAGGGGTGACTCATATCCAAGCCATGTGATCTGAGCAGATCTGGATCATTCGCTGCAGTCATACCAAGTACCCTGTAGCACCCCCTCAAGCTGAGCATTCAGAATAACTGTCTGCACTTATAGCCAATCCTTGTTAAGGACAAAAACTCCCCCAGTTGGTGTATGGGGTATGATGGCGCCTTGTTAACTCGAATAATTGGCGCACTGTGGGGTCACACATGGGGAAAGGTGTCTCTAATAAAGTGGCCAGCGAACTGAGGTTTAACTCAATCGAACATTATCTTACAGCAGATCTTGAATCAGAACCGTGTGATCAGTGCACATGTGCAGGTTGTGATGGTGATGATGTAATGAGCTCTAGGTCTCATCTCCAAAACTTAAGAACACGTTCATTAGAACGACACTGATGCGTTCAGCGCACCATGGTGATTCGTTCCAGGTCTCTCCAACATTAAAGAACCTTATTTTAACATTAATAACCCCCCATAAGGAGGGTTAATGTGTGTAATAACTGCTGCATGGGTAAAAGGCGCTCGGCAGGATATATCTCACTCTCATACACACACATACACGCACGCACACACACACACACACACACACACACACACACACACACACACACTCAAAGCTGCCTCTAGTAGTAACCTTTACTACCATATGTACCTCTATCAGCCAGCTACTGCAATACTGTACATCATTCTAACTGTGTGTGTGTGTGTGTGTGTGTGTGTGTGTGCTATTGTGCCATGTGTTTTTCGGTACATGTCTGTCTTTGTATGTGATTCTGAGAATTAGTGTAACTCTGTGTGTGTGTGTGTGTGTGTGTGTGTGTGTGTGTGTTTATGAGTGAAAGAGATGACAGTAATTATTTAGTATGTATGTACACACACACACACACACACACTTCAAAGCAAAGCTGCCTCGGTCAACAAAGGTGGACCGGCACACACACACACACACACACACACTTATACTAATTCTCAGAATCACACACATACAAAGACAGACATATACGCAAAAACACATGGCACAATAGTGCACGCATGCGCGCGCACACACACACACACACACACACACACACACACTTATACTAATTCTCAGACTCACACACATACAAAGACAGACATATACGCAAAAACACATGGCACAATAGCACACACACACACACACACACACACACACACTTATACTAATTCTCAGACTCACACA
>JAFMOC010000500.1:0-127500 GCA_019802505.1 Corydoras sp. C115 | reverse complement strand
CAACGCTGCCATCTGGTGGTTACATAGTGCAAACGCAGTGCAACTCGATTTTCTTTGAGCTATACAATGAGATTAAACAAGGAGGTGCATCTAATAAAGTTCCATCAATCCATTATTTTCTGCTTTATCCTATATTAGGGTCGCGGGGGGGTTCCCCATGCCCATCCAGGGGAGAACGTTTCGGGCGCAGGGCAGATAGACCCAGGACAGGGCGCCAATCCATCTCTGGGCACACACTCACTCACTCACACACACTCTATATGGGGCACTGAGAATTCAATTGACTTGATCCATGTTTTTGGACTGTGGGAGGAAACCGGAGAACCCGGAGGAAACCCACGCAGACACGGGGAGAACATGGAAACTCCACCCAGATGGGGATTCGAACCGGGAATCCCTAGTGCTGAGAGGAGAACATGCTAACCACTAAGCCACCGTGCCGCCCTATCTAATAAAGTTGAATATAATAATTGATTCATTTATATAGGGGGGCTCCCCCCTGACAATTATCTCAATAGAATCATATACAGACACATGCCACTTTCATCCTGAATAAGCATCACACAGAAAGTGTGCAGCCTCCATCACACAAATACCAACCGCTTCTTTTTGCCAACAAAGACAGAAATTAACAGCAATAAGTCAAAAAACATTAAGTGAGGGGATGCACCCCACTATTGGTTAATAGAGCAGTGAGGTTGTGGTTCATTCTGTCTGTAGTCCTTCTATCAATCTTGAACATGGCAGCTCAGTGGTCAGTGGATGTTGGATTATCAGCCAGAGTCCATAATAAAGTTGCTAGTGTGGGCCCTCGAGAAAGGCTCTTAATACCCAGCCGCTCCAGGAGTCTTTTTTGAATTATGTCACTTTGGATAGTGGTTAGCATGTTCTCCTCTCAGCACTAGGGATTCCCGGTTCCATGTTCTCCCCATGTCCATGTGGGTTTCCTGCGGGTTCTTCGGTTTCCTCACACAGTCCAAAAACATGGATCAAGGTCAAGTGAATTCTCAAAATTGCCCCATATAGAGTGTGTCTGTGTGAGTGAATTTGTGCCCAGCAATGGATTGGCGTCCTGTCCTAGGTCTATCTGCCCAGCGCCCGAAATGTTCTCCCCTGGATGGGCATGAGGAACCACACCGCGACCCTAATAGAGGATAAAGCGGAAGATAATGGATGGATGGATGGATGGATGGAAGTCACTGTGGATAAAATAATGTGGATAATGTAATCACATCATATTATCTTCCACTTAATCCTACAGTGGGTCAAGGGTCTTGGGGGGGGGGGTTTCCCATGCCCATCCCGAGGGGAAAGTTTCGAGCGCAGGGCAGATACACCCAGGACAGAGCGCCAATCCATCACTGGGCAAACACTCACTCACATACACTTTAGAGGAATTTAAAATTTAATCCATATTTTTGGAGTGTGGGAGGAAACCAGGGAACCCAGAAAGAAAACTTGCAGACACATGGAGAACACAATGCCACTGGCCTGCCCTGGATAATGTAATGTAGCTTGCAATTACACAGCGCCACCAGAGGGGTCTCCACATCAATATGTTGCACACTGCAGCTTTAATGGCTCTAAACACAGCTTTAAACATCTGACATTTCTAAAGGAGAATATTCTTATTGTAACTTTAAAGCGTAAAAAAACAAGGCTGTGAAGTTATAGATTGTAGTCTCATTAATATTCTGCATGAGCACCATCATAAAGAATTACCAGGGCACAACATTGATGTTCCATGCCCATCCAGGGGAGAACGTTTCGGGCACTGGGCAGATAAACCCAGGACAAACGCTCACTCACACACTTTAGAGGAACAATTAACAATTACTTAATTTAGAATTTAATCCATATTTTTGGACTATGGGAGGAAACCAGGGAACCCAGAAAGAAAACTTGCAGACACATGGAGAACACAATGCCACTGGCCTGCCCTGGATAATGTAACATAGCTTGCAATTACACAGCGCCACCAGAGGGGTCTCCACATCAATATGTTACACACTGCAGCTTTAATGGCTCTAAACACAGGTTTGAATATCTGACATTTCTAAAGGAGAATATACTTATTGTAACTTTAAAGCGTAAAAAAACAAGGCTGTGAAGTTATAGATTGTAGTCTCATTAATATCCTACATGAGCACCATCATAAACAATTACATGGCACTATTTGCACTATATTGATGTTCCATGCCCATCCAGGGGAGAACGTTTCGGGCACTGGGCAGATACACCCAGGACAAACGCTCACTCACATACACTTTAGAGGAACAATTAACAATTAATTAATTTAGAATTTAATCCATATTTTTGGACTGTGGGAGGAAACCAGGGAACCCAGAAGGAAAAAAAACCTGGATAATGTAACGTAGCTTGCAATTACACAGCGCCGCCAGAGGGGTCTCCACATCAATATGTTACACACTGCAGCTTTAATGGCTCTAAACACAGTTTTAAACATCTGACATTTCTAAAGGAGAATATTCTTATTGTAACTTTAAAGCGTAAAAAAACAAGGCTGTGAAGTTATAGATTGTAGTCTCATTAATATCCTGCATGAGCACCATCATAAACAATTACCAGGGCACTACATTGATGTTCCGTGCCCATCCAGGGAAGAACAATTCGGGCACTGGGCAGATAAACCCAGGACAAACGCCCACTCACATACACTTTAGAGGAACAATTAACAATTAATTAATTTAGAATTTAATCCATATTTTTAGACTGTGGGAGGAAACCAGGGAACCCAGAAAGAAAACATGCAGACACAGGGAGAACACAATGCCACTGGCCTGCCCTGTATAACGTAACGTCGCTTGCAATTACACAGCGCCACCAGAGGGGTCTCCACATCAATGTTACACACTGTAGCTTTAATGGCTCTAAACACAGGTTTAAACATCTGACATTTCTAAAGGAGAATATACTTATTGTAACTTTAAAGTGTAAAAAAACAAGGCTGTGAAGTTATAGATTGTAGTCTCATTAATATCCTGCATGAGCACCATCATAAACAATTACCAGGGCACTACATTGATGTTCCATGCCCATCCAGGGGAGAACGTTTCGGGCACTGGGCAGATACACCCAGGACAAACGCTCACTCACATACACTTTAGAGGAACAATTAACAATTAATTAATTTAGAATTTAATCCATATTTTTGGACTGTGGGAGGAAACCAGGGAACCCAGAAGAAAAAAAAACCTGGATAATATAACGTAGCTTGCAATTACACAGCGCCACCAGAGGGGTCTCCACATCAATATGTTACACACTGTAGCTTTAATGGCTCTAAACACAGCTTTAAACATTTCTAAAGGAGAATATTATTATTGTAACTTTAAATTGTAAAAAAAAAATAATAAATAAATAAATAAATAAATGAACATACTGGAGGAGCCCCATCATAAAGAATTAAGTGGGAGCTACCCCGATCTTCTCAGCACTAACGAAATGACTCCTGTTAAACTTTGGGACTTAATTAATTTTTTTAGACAGTCTCTTTAAAGTTCAACGTGCACGAAACTTCTCCCTGCGTGATTAAAACTTCTGCTTGACGAACTGAAGCTCCATAAACAACGACCGGTTGGTGTGACAGAATGGAACGGTCCCACCGAACGCTGCACCGCGGAGCTGGTTTCAGTTCCAAACGTCCATTTTAAAACACACACCGACGAGGTACACAGACCCACAACCTTTCACTTCACACATTGTGAGGTATTTGGGGTTTATTGGACCTGTGTGGCCGCGACACGACCTGACAAACACTCACCGGTCGCCGGGATTCCCTGCATCTTGCGAAGCACGCCGCTCGGCGTCTCACATGAGGGGACGGTTCTCGGTCCGGTTCTCAGCCCGTCGTTCCCTCAAACGGCCGCGAAACCTGTACTTTCCCACTTCCCTTCCCGGGGTGCGAGTCGCCCGCGGTGAAGTTCGGCAACTCGAGAAGTTCAGGCGGCTTGCAAACTCCTTTCTTTCTCCCTCTTTCCCTCCTTCATCTGCGCATCGATCCACTGCCTCCTTCCCCCGGATCCGTCCGGTTTCCTGTTAAGGG
Source organism: Corydoras sp. C115 (assembly GCA_019802505.1). NCBI lineage: Eukaryota > Metazoa > Chordata > Actinopteri > Siluriformes > Callichthyidae > Corydoras > Corydoras sp. C115. The sequence continues at coordinate 123,434 of JAFMOC010000500.1, read as the reverse complement.
ACTGCTGTAGTTTCCCCCTCATTATTCTCACATTCTCCCTCCCATCAAAAACCCCGAGCCTTTAAAGCCTTCACTTCTCTATTTTTCTGATTAGGTGGCGCTTTTTTAAAACACAGAACCCTTATCAGAATATAAAAGCGTCGAGTCCGATTCTGAGGTAAATGAACCCATCTGCGTGGTTACTGTCCATCCATCCATTATCATCTACTGGGGTCGTGTGGGGGGTGTGTGTTCCCCATGCCCATCCAGGGGAGAACGTTTCGGGCACCAATCACTGGTCACACACTCAATCACTCACACACACACTCTATATGGGGCAATTTGGAGATTCATGGTTTTGGACTGTGGGAGGAAACCCACGCGGACACGGGGAGAACATGGAAAGTCCACCCAGTTTGGGATTCGAACCGGGAATCCCTAGTGCAGAAAGGAGAACATGCTAACCACTAAGCCACCGTGCTGCCCTCCATCTATCTATCCATCCATTATCTTCCACTTAATCCTCTACTAGGGTCACAGGGGTGGGTGGGGTTCCCCATGCCCATCCAGGGAAGAACATTTTGGGCGCTGTGCAGATACACCCAGGACAGGGCACCAATCTATTGCTGGGCACACACTCACTCACTCACACAGACACACTCTATATGGGGCAATTTGGAGAATTCAAGTGACCTTGATCCATGTTTTTGGACTGTGGGAGGAAACCCGGCGAAAACCCACGCACACGGGGAGAACATGGAAACTCCACCCAGATTGGGATTCAAACTAGGAATCCCTAGTGCTGAGAGGAGAACATGCTAACCATTAATTGCTAACCCATTGGGCGCATGTGTATATCTATTAAAACTAAAGCCTGTATGCTGTTTGAGGAAGGTCTTTTCTTCATTCCAGCATGAGTATGACCCTTTCATAGGCTTGTGGTTAAGGAACCAGCCTTGCCATCTGAAGGTCCCCGGTTTGATTCCCAGACTTACCAAGTACTATGGTTAAAGTGCCCTTGGTCAAAGCACCTATCCCCAAAATCCCTCCTCAGGTGCTGTATACAGGACTTCCCAGTGCCCACCATTCTGCGCAAGTGTGCTCACTTTTCTCAGTATGTGAATATGTGTGTATTTCAATGCACGGATGGTTTATTAAATATTGACTGATTCCTGTGTGTGAACTAAAGGCAAAATCACAGAAAACATAATGCAAGGTTTCATGAGCATGGTGGCGCATCAGCCACAATTTCAACCTCAAATGATCTAGAATCAGTGTCAGTATGAGTGACAGGGCTGTGAAGTCCTTCATGTTCTTATGAACGTGTAGGCTGCAACCAGGGGTTCACGTTGACATGCACAACACACCTTTTGGTGGTACAGCTACAGAGTTTTAAATAAAAACTTGACTGAATTTCAAGGACCGCAAGATGGCTTAGTGGTTAACATGTTCTCTCAGCATTAGGGATTCGCGGTTCCAATCGCAATCTGGGTGGAGTTTCCATGTTCTCCCCGTGTCCGCGTGGGTTTCCTCCGGGTTCTCCGGTTTCCTCCCACAGACCAAAAACATGGATCAAGTCAATTGAATTCTCCAAATTGCCCCATATAGAGTATGTTTGTGTGAGTGAGTGTGTGCCCAGCAATAGATTGGAGCCCTGTCCTGGGTGTATCTGCCCAGCGCCCGAAACGTTCTCCCCTGGATGGGCATGGGGAACCCCCCGCGACCCTAGTAGAGGATAAAGCGGAAGATAATGGATGGATGGATGGAGTTTCATCAACCATCATAAACATCCATCCATCCATTATCTTCCGCTTTATCCTATATTAGGGTCGCGGGGGGGGGGGTTCCCCATGCCCATCCAGGGGAGAACGTTTCGGCGCTGGGCAGATACACCCAGGACAGGGCGCCAATCTATCGCTGGGCACACACTCACTCACAGACACACTGTATATGGGGCAATTTGGAAAACTCAATTGACTTGATCCATGTTTTTGGACTGTGGGAGGAAACCGGAGAACCCGGAGGAAACCCACGCGGACACGGGGAGAACATGGAAACTCCACCCAGATGGGGATTCGAACCGGGAATCCCTAGCGCTGAGAGGCGAACGTGCTAACCACCGTGTCCCATCATAAACAAAAGGATCTAATGCAGTAAGAACAAAAAAAACTTCATTGCAAAGGTCTTTGGACTCTGAGGAGAACCTTCAGGCACGTGTGACACGGTGCACTTACTCATTGTGAAGATCCCAGTGAAAGATAAAACACTGAATAGAGAGGCTTCTATAACTAACTGCACGTGACTGATGCCTCCCTCCATCCGCAGAGCATGTTGGTGTTCATGGCCTCGGTGCATGAGATGATTTCAGGCTGTGGGCTAATAGTTTCATGCTGACCATCATATGACATGACGGGATGATGAAACAGGGCTTTGTGCCTCTTGCTCAGTCTCTGGAAGGAAACAGGGAACACAACCCTGCTCCACCGAGCCCCAGTGGATGAGGCGTGTGAGTAGCTCCACTTGTGGAGTCCTGCAGGCCTTTATTCTTCTCTTCCCAGCACGCTGACCACATCACTGGCCTTAGTTTTGGACTGAACTGGCCTGCGGCGGGAACATTCAATTCGCTCAAAGGGTCTTTTATAGAACACACGATGATGTAATGCATTAGAAACTGAGCTGGGAGACACATGTCTGTGAGAAGTTGTGTATCTGTGAAGTCAAACCCCGGTAGACTAGAGGCTTACAAACACAATACTAGTTCTTACTAGAGCAGTGCTTCTCAAATAGTGGGGCGCGCCCCCCTGGGGGGGGGGGCGCATAACAAGAAATCACAGAGCAAGTGATATTAAGTGTACTGAACAAACCCTCGAGAGACAACATGGAGAAATATTTAACAGGGATGAGGAGAGAAAGACGGAGAGAGACGAAGATAATGAGAGCAACAAAAGTCAACCGAAAACTAAAACGAGGAAAGTGTATGTAGCGTTTGGTTTCACGGTGACAAAGGTGGAGACGAAGAAAGACCGGTGTGTCTTCAGTGTCTTTAAATGTTGGCAGCGGACAGCGTGAAATAAATGAAGGCGTCACTTAAAGACATTTCACCCCAATCACGCTGATAACCGCTTGAGTTTTTAATCGAAAACGTGATGCGTAGAGCCAGCGATCATCCCGCTTTATGAAAGCTACTTCAGAAAAGCTGTGTGCTGCAGAACGGGCGCGTTGGAGACATTAGTTCTGATTTCCTTATTTTGATAAAAAATATAATAATAAAAAACAGCACAAATTGTTGTATTAATTTTTGTTTTGTAGGTTAAAGTGTTAATAAATTGTGCTCCAGAATTAATATTGCTGATGAATTTGAATTTATTATTATTTATTGATTTTATTTCATTTCATTTTCAGTATCAAATTCAGTATGCAGTCAGTTCAAAAATGTTTCTCGTTTAAATAAGGATTTCATTCGTTTCTGTTACAAACTAAAAAACAAAGTTAATAAATGATTCTTTGTTCTAAGTTGATCTATATTTCTTTCTTTTTTGTTTTCTTTATTGTTAATAAGGATACATTGTTATAAAAGAGGTGCACTTATAACAAATTTATAGACAAATCATACTAGAGGGCGTGTAAAAATACTTTTTCATCCCATTTTGTCATGGACATGGGGGGGGGGGGGTGAGTGTGTGTGTGTGTGTGTGGGGGGGGGGCGCAAAAGTTTTCTTCTTCCTAGGGGGGGCTTAACAGAAAATAATTGAGAATCACTGCACTAGAGGTCAAATCTAGTTAAGTTCCTCACCACTAAACAACCATGTCTCCATGCATTAGACAAAAGTCATGGAGCTGAAAGGGGTGGCAATTTAAAGCAGCCAATTTACCTTGAATCCATGTTTTTGGACTGTGGAAACTGGAAAACCTGGAGAAAATCCACAAGGACACAGAAACAAGATAGAATTTCTACCCAGATCAGGGTTTGAATCTGGATCCCTAGGACTGAGAGGCAAACAGGCTAACCACTAAGTCATTGTACCACCCGCTACAAAGAAAAAGTTCTAAAAATATTTAAAGTGCTCTATTTCATCTACGAGCAACATGGTGGCTTAGTGGTTAGCATGTTCTTCTCTCAGCACTAGGGATTCCTGGTTCGAATCCCAATCTGGGTGGAGTTTCCATGTTCTCCCCGTGGGTTTCCTCCGGGTTCTCCGGTTTCCTCCCACAGTCCAAAAACATGGATCAAGGATAATTGAGTTCTCCAAATTGCCCCATATAGAGTGTGTCTGTGTGAGTGAGTGTGTGCCCAACGATAGATTGGCGCCTTGTCCTGGGTTTATCTGCCCAGCGCCCGAAACGTTCTCCCCTGGATGTGCATGGGGAACAACACCGCGACCCTAATAGAGGATAAATGGATGGAAAACGTGGATAACAGATCCTAGGCGGCATGGTGGATTAGCATGTTCTCCTCTCAGCACTTGGGATTCCCGGTTCAACTCCCAATCTGGGTGGAGTTTCCATGTTCTCACCGTGTCCGCGTGGGTTTCCTCTGGGTTCTCCGGTTTCCTCCCACAGTCCAAAAACATGGATCATTGTCAAATGAGTTCTTCAAATTGCCCCATATAGAGTGTGTCTGCGTGAGTGAGTGTGTGCCCAGTGATAGATTGGCACCCTGTCCTGGGTGTATCTGCCCAGCGCCCTAAACGTTCTCCCCTGGATGGCATTGGAGAACCCCCCGCAAGATCTCGTAGCTTACTGAAAAATGTGATGTGAAGCCATGAAATACTGAACAGAGTTTGATGATGGATTATTTTACCATTTTGGTAAACTAATACCGTTTGAGAGGCAACACATTACCTGGTACACACAAAAAAAAACAAAAAAAAACACCAGTAACACAAGCAGATGTCCATTTTACTTCTTTTTATTGATTTTTATTTAATTTTTTTTTACAGCATGACAACCTTTACACAGACCGAGTGTCTCCTCTGAGGAAAACAAAACACTTTAGAGTCATCGATTTATTTCTTTTTCCGGATTAGTGCCGCATTAACACGTCGCTGAATAATCATAACATTAATACGTAGCTCAACGCGTTTTCCCTCCACGTTTCTTTCTGCATTTGGAACCGGGTTCGAGGTTCTGCGTTTGTTTTCCGCTCTGTGTAAAAGTTCCACAGCTGCAGAGGCTCCATGCAACATGACAAACTGGAGATCTGCCACCAAAATGCACGTTAATGAGAACCGCAAAATATCCCAAATAAATACATAAGGATGACGTCATTATTCAATATAAAGGTATGAAACGTTTGCGATCAATACTGAACACACGGTATAAAGTTCGCACGGCTAGAACACAACACCGTCGCTTCCAGCAAACAGAAAAACTTGCTTTCTAGACCATAACAAATCAGCAGTTTCAGTTCAATTGCACTTAATTCAGATTCCCAAACTTACGAATTGGGTTTTGGCCTCAACAAACCAGTCGGGGACTCTATGCCGCCGGCGGCTTGTTGATGCGGGACGTTTTCTGTTTCCTGAAAATCACGACAAAAGCTCGACAATCGTGTTAAAAAAATAATAAAGAGCAAACGTTAAAAAGAGGACGCGAGTTTCCCCTCGTTCGCCCACAATACTATCAAAACTATCAATACCACGTTACCGTCACCATAGCTATAGATAGATACACGCCAGTCATCACTCGCAAACGCCACCCAAACGTGCAGCATTCGCTCTTTATTTCGTTCCTTATGAGGCAAAAGGGTTCGACTGTGATCCCCAATATAAAAAAAAGACCTTTTTTAAAACCCCTGAATTTCTGAGATCGCTGAGTTCAAGAATTCCCCGCAATTCTAGTAAATTTTATTCACCTAATAGCTAAGAAAACGCTCGCACAGTCGTTTTCTTATACTTATTGCTGATTCTAAGCGTCGGAGAAGAAATTCCTAAATGGTGCCGCTTTTAGGGAGAAGGGAAACTAAGATAAACTCGGAAACTAGACTACAATTCTCTCTTAAAACAATGAAAGGCACTGCCGGTTCCAACCGAGCGCAAATAAACGAACGAAACGGGGCTGGACGGGGGGAGACGAATCCCTCCGCCGTCGCTCTGTAACAGACATAATAAACAAAAGAAACGAAACAAAATGTTGTACCAAGACTTGGCACGATAAAGGAAGAGAGAACCAGAGCATTCCAATTTGGAATTGATTCGATGCCGCTTGCAGAGAATTCGTGACGTCAGCGATCGGTAGGAAGCTTGAGCAAAGGGGAGCCGCAGGGAGAAGGAAATCTTTCGTCCACGACGCATTTCGTTTTTCCCTCCGCCTCGCTTTGCTGTTTTAAGCCAAAGATATCAAGTTTCTCCATGTTCATTTTGAACTATTCCTAGGAATAATAAATAGACATTAAAGCCCAGCATCTGACCACCCGGGATTTTGTCGTCTTTAGAAATATGGCAGTAGGACAAACAAATAAACGATCGAGTGATTCGAAAATAATACCAACCATAAATGAGAATTTCACAGAATACAGGACCTGGTTTGTAGTGGGAGGAGGAGCTTGATTTGTTTCTTGCATACACAGTGATGTATATTTTTTTATATATATTTGTATGTGTATACTGTATATATCAACGACTACTGTGTCGTACTTCGCTCACTACAAACCGAAACCCTAGATTAATAAACAAAGCTAAATACTCCTATAATAAAAAGTGCACTGATAAAAAGGTCACGGCTCTTAAGAGGACAGTGGACCTTTTTAAAGTGGGCGAAGTTCAATCATATGTGAGTTCAACGGGATTATTAATCTTTAATCTCTGCATTCCAACTGCTTTGATCATCCAGTGTATTAATTACTCCGAACAAACCACAAATTTGTAATTAGACCTAAAGCCTTAAATGTGAAAGGTTTCTGGAACGTTTTTTTTCTTCTTCTTCTTCTTCTTCTTCTTCTTCCCAAACTCACGTATAACCGAAGCCCCGCCCCATTTTGGTTCAACCTTTGTAGAGGTTTCACCATATGGTAGTACAAGCCAGACTTGGGGCTTTCGGATGCACAAGTCAGGACCCCAGCAATAAACCGGGATCCGGACCGAGATCGAGAACCAGCCGAGTCGGCGTCATGAGACAACGTAAATACTATAAAAAACAAACAAACGTACAAATGAAGTTACATCATTTTCCGCCCAATTACGCCAGACCCACCTACGACCCCGATCTTCGTTCATTCCTAAAAATATGGACGGCGTTTAAAGGAACGAGTGGTCAGACCAAAGCCGGGTGAGAGGGATGAGCGCGGTAGCTTTGCGTCTCGTTAATACAGTACGTTCACTAAAGGCCTGACGACGGCTTATATGCAGCACGGGCAGAAGCAGAGTAGAGGACGGAGGTCTACACCTCTTCCAGGCAAACAAGGGGACATCCTCTGATTAGGAGGAAGCCAACCTGGAAAGGCTATTTCTTTCTTTCTTACTTTATTTATTTCACCTGAATAGAATCTCCATAGCAACAACGCTACCTATTTAGTTCCTAATGATACCCAGATTCGATACGTCGTCGGTCCTCGACCCTGCTTTTTATTAATAAAGCTAAAAAAGGAAATAGGTTTAAACTATTAGCCCCAGATTTTTTTTTTTTTACTAGCATCAGCGTGAGAACATTAAAGCTTAGTAGTAGTAAATGTGTTGCCATGGAAACACCAGTCTGCAACCATGCATTTACTGAGAGCATGTGACGATGCATTTTGAGATTGCGCAGTGCTGTTTAAAGGGAAAGTGATGTCGCGGGGATAAAGGCGTCCGTGGAGGATCAGGTACAGGAGGCGGAGGTTATGTTTTTAATATACTGAAAAATCGACAGGCACTTTTTGTATTTTTTTTTAACCAATTTCCAAAACATCGTGACCCACATAGGTTCCCAAATTCAGCTTCTGGGCATGGTGTTTATACACGACCCGCCAATCAAAAGCGCCGTTTGGGGCTGGTATGGGCTGTATTTTGGCCCATCAGCACCTCTATTAGTAGCTGAGTGACCTTAGCCTGTTTCTCTCCCATGTGGGTTCAACAAAGCCTCGTTTGTTTGTACCTCATATACTTGTGCTCTTAATCGATCAGGATTAGGGTTCCCTATTAGAATTTCCCCTGAAACCTGAGGCCCTTAGAAAAGAAGTGCACTTGAATTCAAGGGAGAAAGAGCTGATTGGACGTGGTCATGGCTGTGAAGGAGCTGTGACGAGGGAGGTGCATGTGGATGGTTTATCAGGATGGAGGTTCTAGTCGCAGCTAAGAGTCTAGCGTTTTGCGAAAAGGCATGCATGTGCAAAATATCAGGCCCCGCCCCCCTTTCTCGCCCACCTCCACCTGAGTGGGACGAAATAAGAGTCCTAATTTCATAATTTTGGGATTTCCGATTTGCGTGAACCCATCATTGCATATCCGAATACGTAAACGAGTCACCTGACAGTCACGGGTTGCCAAGTTGAAAGGTTTGTTTGTTGAGGCAGGAGAGAAAGAGGAGGAGGAGCAAAAACTGGAACAAAGCGGGCGTCTAGCGAGAGGTGCGTTACATGTCACGAATGCTACACGACGCCCTCGCGCCCTACTCGCATGCGCACTTACACACTACTGTAGATGCAGCTGTACTGTACGCTCGGCCGAGCTCCGTGCAAAACAGAAACGCTAACTCCTATGCTAGTTGGTAACTGCGCGACAGACAGTGAGAGAAATAGCAACATGCTAGTGGGGCTTTTATACACTGCCTGGATGCACAGCTCTCACAGGGCTTTAGTCGCAGTAGATCTTGTACTTCTCACTGCACAGCACCACCGGTGCCCCCGCCAGGCCGCTGGGCTCACTGCGCCCGCCGCAGGTGACCGCGAGGGTCGGAATCGCTTGTGGCTGGGCGGTGTTGTGGGCGGAGTTGTGGGCTGCCTTGTGGCGGGAGGACTTGCTACGACTGTTGGTGCCACCCCGACGCGTCTGCTCGTGGTCGAACTCCAGGTCCTCCAGGCGCTGCGTAAGCGCCAGCTTCTGCTGGATAGCCATGCGAAGAAGGGAGTTCAGAGTCTTCTTTTCGTCCTCCGCCGCCGCCAGCTGCCTCTGCATCTCATCCAACTGACTCACGTACTCATCACAGCTGCGAGAGAAAAAAAGAAAAGAGAAAGGGAGTCCCATGAAGACTTTATTAAAAGCACTTAGTTGAATTCAACACAAAGATTATGTTACAACTTGAAGCATCACGTCACTCCAACAACTCGTAGTGCATCGTCATTTAGAGACAGAGAAAGAGTTAAAAGCACGAGAAGAAAGAAAGAGAGAAAAAGAAACGTGTGTGGGAGAGAAAAATCAAGAGAGAAAAAGCTAGAACAGGAGTATGAGAGAGCCAGAGAAAATGAGAGCAAGAGGTAAAGGCAAAGAAAGAGAAATAGAGTAAGAGTGTAAGAGAGAGAGAGAGACCAAAAGATAGGTCAAAAATGAGAAAGAGTGAGAGAGAGAGAGAGAGAGAGAGAAAAAAAAGATAAAAGGAAAAGCAAAAAAAGAATGTGAGAGAGCGCAAGAAAAGCAAGCATGATGGTGTGAGTGTGTAAGAGAGAGAGAGAAAGAGAGAGAGAGAAAACAAGATAATAAAAGGAAAAGCAAAAAAGAACGTGAGAGAGCAAAATAAAAGCAAGCATGATGGAGTGAGAGTGTAAGAGAGAGAGAGAGAGAGAGAGAAAGAGAGAAAAAACAAGATAATAAAAGGAAAAGCAAAAAAAGAACATGAGAGAGCACAAGAAAAGCAAGCATGATGGAGTGAGAGTGTAAGAGAGAGAGAGAGAAAGACCAAAATATAGGTCAAAAATGAGAAAGAGTGCAAGAGAGAGAGAGAGAGAGAGAAAGAGAGAGAGAGAGAGAAAACAAGATAATAAAAGGAAAAGCAAAAAAGAACGTGAGAGAGCAAAATAAAAGCAAGCATGATGGAGTGAGAGTGTAAGAGAGAGAGAGAGAGAAAGACCAAAATATAGGTCAAAAATGAGAAAGAGTGCAAGAGAGAGAGAAAGAGAGAGAAAACAAGATAATAAAAGGAAAAGCAAAAAAAGAACGTGAGAGAGCACAAGAAAAGCAAGCATGATGGAGTAAGAGTGTAAGAGAGAGAGAGAGAGAGAGAGAGAGAGAGAGAGAGAGAGAGAGAGAGACCAAAATATAGGTCAAAAATGAGAAAGAGTGCAAGAGAGAGAGAAAGAGAGAGAAAACAAGATAATAAAAGGAAAAGCAAAAAAAGAACGTGAGAGAGCACAAGAAAAGCAAGCATGATGGAGTGAGAGTGTAAGAGAGAGAGAGAGAGTCAAAAAAGAGAAAGAGTGCAAGAAAGCGTGAGCAAAAGAACAGGAGAGATATTTAGAGCACTTGAGCAATCAGGAGAGTGAGAGAAAACAAGTGAGAAAACAAGTAAGAGGGTGAAAAACGAGAAAATTGCAAGAGAGAGAGAAAATACAAAAGAAAGCACAATAGAGAAACAATTAGAAAAGATAGAAATGAAGCGCTGAAGAAAGACAGTTGTACTTCGAACTGATGTCCAGCAGAGGGCGCCGAGAAACCGGTGACTAATTCATCCCTGGCTTTTGGTTTCAGAATTCAGATTGTTGCTCAAACAAACGTTAAATAATAATGTCTGACGATTTTGTTTATGGGCGGCATGGTGGCTTAGTGGTTAGCATGTTCTCCTCTCAGCACTAGGGATTCCAGGTTCGAATCCCAATCTGGGTGGAGTTTCCACGTTCTCCCCGCGTCCGCGTGGGTTTCCTCCGGGTTCTCCGCTTTCCTCCCACAGTCCAAAAACATGGATCAAGTCAATTGACTTCTCCAAATTGCCCCATATAGTGTGTGTCTGTGTGAGTGAGTGTGTGCCCAGCGATAGATTGGCGTCCTGTCCTGGGTGTATCTGCCCAGCGCCCAAACGTTCTCCCCTGGATGGGCATGGGGAACCCCACCGCAACCCTAATAGAGGATAAAGTAGAACATAATGAATGAAGAATTTTATTTATGGGCGGCACGATGGCCTCTCAGCGCTAGTGATTCCAGGTTCTCCCCGTGTCTGTGTGGGTTTCCTCCGGGTTCTCCGGTTTCCTCCCACAGTCCAAAAACATGGATCAAGTCAATTAGATCTCCAAATTGCCCCATATAGAGTGTGTCTGTGTGAGTGAGTGTGTGCCCAGCGATAGATTGGTGCCCTGTCCTGGGTGTATCTGCCAAGCGCCCGAAACGTTCTCCCCTGGATGGGCATGAGGAACCGCCCTGCGACCCTAATAGAGGATAAAGCGAAAGATAATGGATGGATTTTATTTATTAGCGATGATTAATTTTTTTTGCTACAGTGATTCAGGGGGCTGAGGAGTTTCGAAATTCTAACAGTTCCAACACCAGAGGGCGCTTTTGATACATGTATTAATTAATATTATACGCATGTCCTGAAGGCCATATATTCCCCAATGCGTCTCCGTTTACCACACCCTCATAAAAACAGTTAACAGGTGACTCCCTTCGCCTCCGAGCGGGACAGGAGGTAACATGCACTACACCTGCAGAACATCAAAGGAACATCATCGCTATACACCATAAATCCCTCCTATGATTATGTGAGGCAGTTGGCATGTAGTAACACTTATGAGAGGATGGTTGTCCCAGTGCAGAATCTGTTTTTAGGAGCCTACCGTATTTTACGGACTATAAGGCGCACCTAAAAGCCTAAAATTTTCCCAGAAATCGGACGTGCGCCTTATAATCCGGTGCGCCTTATATGTATACTGAGTTCCAAAATCTATAAACGTATTGTTGTGCGACCGGGTGGTTTTTTCCACACATCACCGTCCCTGCTGATCTGCGGCTCCATGCGCGCTCATCTCACAGAAAAGCCGAGTGAAGAAAATTAATTCGGAGCTCGCCGTCATTCCGGGAGGATTAAATAAAGAACTCCGACCGCTGGACATTGGTGTAAACGGGGTGTTTAAAGTAAAGTTGCGGGCGGCGTGGGAGCGATGGATGATAGACGGGGAACACACGTTTACTAAAACTCGGGAGGCGGCGGCGGCGGCGAGTTACGCCACCGTCTGTGAATGGATTGTGGATGCCTGGGCTGAGGTTTCTGCTGTAACCGTCGTCCGAGCTTTCACGAAAGCCGGGATCATCGCTGAACGGCCGCCTGGCGACGAAACTGACTCAGATATTGATGAGAGGGAACCCGGAGTGCTCGATAGAGAAACAGCTTTTTAATTCAGACACAGAAGACGAGGACTTTGATGGATTTGTGGGAGAAGAGTGATTAAAATAATGTGTGTTTTGTCAAATAGAATAAACTTCAATTATAAATCAGCGTTTTGCATCCTTTACTTTTCTTGTAGATCGTATGTTTTAGCAAGTGCCTTATAATACGCTGCCGTACAGAATAAGTACCGTACAGAAATAGAGTCCGTAATTCAGACTGCGCCTTATAATACGGTGCGCCTTATGGTCCGGAAAATACGGTAATCTCAGATCGAGATCAGATCCAGAAACCACATTCTGCTGGAATATGTCACAGTTGACCTGGTGACATTGTTTGGAATTGAGAACATGCAAACTGTACACAGGAAGAACCTTGTTTGTCCCAGAAATTAAACCATATATCTTTTCTAGTCCTCTTAGATCCTTATATACAGTGCATTTTAGGACATCTGACTGCTTAAAAGGGTGTCTGTATAATATTCATTCATCCATTATCTCCCGCTTTATCCTCTATTAGGGTCGCAGTGGGGTTCCCCATGCCCATCCAGTGGAGAACGTTTCAAGCGCTGGGCAGATACACCCAGGACAGGACGCCAATCCATCTCTGGACACACACTCACTCACACAGACACACTCTATATGGGGCAATTTGGAGAACTCAATTGACTTTATCCATGTTTTTGGACTGTGGGAGGAAACCGGAGAACCCGGAGGAAACCCACGCGGACACAGGGAGAACATGAAAACTCCACCCAGATAGGGATTCGAACCGGGAATCCCTAGAGCTGAGAATAGACCCCGTTTCTCAGGACTCTCTCTGATTGGCTGCACTGCTCGATGAGCCTCCGTGGCGATTCCCACGGGGATGAATGTTGTTCCCCAGCGTGTAGACAGAGGCACCGAGGTCTCCCTTGTATGGAAAATGAAAGCGAGGGTCTCGTCTGACCCCGTGTTTGCGATCGGTCTGACCCAGACGGGCACGCAGACAACAATGGAAATCAATGCAGCACCATTAAGCCTTAGTCTTTTGGGAACCATCCATCAGAATACTTCAGGGTGAAGGGAGGGGGTTTCCCGGGAAAAGGGGGTTGAGAAGGAAAACACTGACTGGTGGAGGCCCTGGAGCAGCAGAGGGGTGTGTGAGGTTCTTTTGTGTGGTCTCTATATAATCATGCAGAGTGCAGAAGACTTACAGCCATACACACCACCATACAGGAGGAAAGAAAGGCTGAAATGCACAATAAACCGATATGCAAATGAGCTGAGGTTCAGCGCCGGGTCATTAGAATAAAGTATAGTATCAGGGGGTGGGACTTTAAGACCTACTTTACATAATAATCCTTTTATTTGTGTTTTTTCTGTATTAATGAAGCAGAAACTGATTCGAGCACAAAGCCTCATTAACTCATTTGCATTGAAATGGAAGGCTCCTCCCATTTTTTGGACCACTATATGACATTTCCATACAATAAAAAGGCATTAAATGGCTTTAGGGTTTGGTCAAAAAGGAAAAGAAACCCAAACCACACAACAAGATGATATTTTTTGTGCAGGGTAGACAAGATTGGCATGTTCTTCCCATGCCTGACCGCTTTCTTTCCATACTCTAGGGTGAATAAAGATCAATAAGCTGATAAACTGCCTCCTAAATGCAAATATGCTCATGTCTATGGGAAGGGGGGGGGGTTCTCCATGCCCATCCAGGGGAGAACGTCTCGGGCGCTGGGCAGATGCACCCAGGACAGGGCGCCAATCTATCGCTGGGCACTCATTCACTCACACAAACACACTATATGGGGCAATTTGGAGATCTCAATTGACTTGATCCATGTTTTTGGACTGTGGGAGGAAACCGGAGAACCCGGAGGAAACCCACGCGGACACGGGGAGAACATGGAAACTCCACCCAGATGGGGATTCGAACCGAGAATCCCTAGTGCTGAGAGGAGAACATGCCAACCACTTAGCCACCATGCCGCCCACCATGTAACCTGTACTGTGTATTTCCAGACCTTGATGCCAAGACTGCTGGGATAGGCTCTAGTAAGGCATACGGCCATAATTAGGGTAACATCCATCCATTATCTTCCGCTTTATCCTATATTAGGGTCGCGGGGGGGGGGTTCCCCATGCCCATCCAGGGGAGAACGTTTCGAGCGCTGGGCAGATAGACCCAGGACAGGGCGCCAATCTATCGCTGGACACACACTCACTCACACAGACACACAAACGCACTCTATATGGGGCAATTTGGAGAACTCAATTGACTTGATCCATGTTTTTGGACTGTGGGAGGAAACCGGATAACCCGGATGAAACCCACGCAGACACGGGGAGAACATGGAAACTCCACCCAGATGGGGATTTGAACCGGGAATCCCTAGTGCTGAGAGGAGAACATGCTAACCACTAAGGATTAGGGTAACAGAATGACTTGATTAGTATGTTTGTTTAGAACTCCTTCCCCATAATGAATATGGTCCAGGTTTGGTTCCTGGTTAGGGAGTTCTTTTAGTGTGGCATTTGCATGTTCTTCCCATGTAAGTCCAAAAACATACTAGTAAATATAGTAATCCGCACATCATGCCACCATTATCATGATAAGCATGGCACGATGAACATCATATGTGGTTCTGTGACCGTGGTGGTGCAGGTGCAGTCGTACCGGGTGGCAAACATGGCTCTGAGGGAGGAGAAGGTGGCTGCGTCCTCTTTCAGGGCCTTGAGTTCGTTGCGCAGCTTCATCATGGTCTCGGTCACCATGGCCTTTTCATTCTCGTACTTGCTCTTCAGGTTGGCCAGCGCAACCTCAGCCGTCTGTAAGACAGTCGGACATCGAGATTGGACGACGGCACGGCACTACAGCACCTCAACTCAACTAAGTAACAAATAATGGGAGAAAAGCGAGAATACGACTCTGACCTGCTTGTTGGCCTTCAGGACGGTTCTCAATGTGGCAATCTGCTCCCTCTTGGTGCTGAGGAGCGACTTGAGCTTGAGGATCTCCTCCACGCTGGCTTCGTGGTCGCGGTCGGCGGCGAGGCCGAGCTCGGCGGAAGCCAGGCGCTGGCGGGACAGCTCGGTGCTGCGGTCCACGGCCAGCTGCAGGTGCCTGATCTGATCGCGGATGATGGCGACGAGGTTGTAGATGTTCATTGGTTCCTTGCGCGGGTCCGCCACCGGGGATGAGACGGGGGAGGGGGAATCAGCTTCGGGGCTGGGAAACAGGCCACGGGTCAGCAGGATGGGCGAGCGACGCCCGCGGCCCTCTGGGCTGCCGCGGATGGGGGTGTTGGCGTTGGCTTTGCCTTCGCGGTAGAAGTCGAGCATGACGCGGCTGGGGGTCTCGTTGTTGCACATGCAGACGTGGTGGTACAGGTTGGCGAGCTCTTCGCTGAAAGTCGCCAGCTCGTCCTGCGCCACGCTCAGGCTACCCTGGCTCTCGCCGGCTACCTCGCTGGCTTGGCGCAACTCTTTTTCCAGGCGCGCCACCTGCTCCTGCTCGGCACGGCTGCTGCACTCCAGGGCGCTCAGCTTGGAACGCAGCGATGTGACCTGGCTCTCCAGGTGAACCTGCTTCTCCTCCAGTTGAACCCGGCAGGTTGAGTATTCATCCTTTAGAGTCTTCAGTTCCTCTTTCAGCTGAGCGGATTCAGACACGGCAACCTGAAAGCACAAAGGGTATGGGTTATGGGGTAAATTGTAAGTCCATGGGGAGGGGGGGTACCTCTGTAGGGTCCTTTTTGCGAAGGTCATTATTATAGACAGAATGTGACCCTTTACCTTGTACTTGCACTCCAGCATCTCAGGCCCATTGATATCCACCTCGTAGTAGTCGCTGTCCTCGTTGCTGTCACGTTCCTTCTCATTGTCCAGGGCCGACTGACGCTCCTTGTTGGCGTGTAGCTTGCGCATGGCGTTCAGGTTCTCGGTGAGGCGACTCACTTTCTCGTGCTCCTCGGACAGAGCCCCGTGAGCCTGCTCCAGTTGCTTCTGGGAGTCCTGCAGGGTGGACAGCAGGGTGACCTTCTCCCGCTCAACCTGAGTATAGAGAAGGGAAATGCTGAAGATACAGACAAATTTGGTTCTAGATTCTGTTATTTTGCAGACGCTTTAGTGCAAAGTGACTTATAAGCAAGGGTGGCTTAGTGATTAGCAGGTTCTCCTCTCAGCGCTAGGGATTCCCGGTTCGAATCCCCATCTGGGTGGAGTTTCCATGTTCTCCCCGTGTCCACGTGGGTTTCGTCCGGGTACTCCGGTTTCCTCCCACAGTCCAAAAACATGGATCAAGGTCAATTGAATTCTCCAAATTGCCCCATATAGAGTGTGTTTGTGTGAGTGCCCAGCTCATTGGTTAGGACGTTGGGCTATCAATCTGAAGGTTGGGGGTTCAAATCCCAGGTCCACTGAAGTTACCAGTGTGGGTCCTTGAGCAAGACCCTCATTGCTCCAGGGATGTTGTGATTAACCCTGTGCTCACCTTGTAAGTCGCTTTGGATAATAGCATCTGCTGAATGACCAAATATAATGTAAACGTAGATTGGCACCCTGTCTTGGGTGAATCTGCCCAGCACCCGAAATGTTCTTCCCTGGATGGGCATGGGGAACCCCACCGCGACCCTAGTAGAGGGTCTTCTTCTAAAGAAGAAGATAATGGATGGATGGACTTATCAGCATCCCTGCTTGTTGTCCGAGATCTGAATACAAGGACAACCTGAGCAACGAGGTTTGGGGGCCTGCT
The DNA here is from genome assembly GCA_019802505.1 of Corydoras sp. C115. Taxonomy (NCBI): domain Eukaryota; kingdom Metazoa; phylum Chordata; class Actinopteri; order Siluriformes; family Callichthyidae; genus Corydoras; species Corydoras sp. C115. The sequence goes on along the minus strand of JAFMOC010000500.1, from coordinate 106,490 downwards.
CAAGGGCAGTTTATTGGCTATGGTGGACTCCAAATATCAGGTTGACAGGCCAATACCTCTAACCACTGAGCTAGCACACTAATAAATAGCAGATTGGACTAATAAGGTTCTTTTTAAAATGTACATACAATAAAATATCTCCACACTTCTACACACATTAATAAAGTCAGAGAAACAGTTTGATACAGCAGATACACTCAACCCCTGGCACACAGAGCACCTCCCTCTCTGTGGAGCTCAGCTTCTAGATCAAAGGTTATTCCATTTCCCAACAGACGACTGGGAAGATATTGAAACAGAACGAGTATCCTGGTCTGGGATTGGCTCGATAATCAACACCACCCCACTGCAAATGTTGGGAACAGCATCAAAGGATAAATAAAGAGGGTCACGATTAAAGGTGTGCTACCTGTATGAGCTGCTGCTTGAGCTTGTGGATCTCGGAGATGTTTAGCTCGCTCAGAAGGTTGTCCACCAGGCTGGGGGCCGGATGGAACGGCGGCACTTTTTTGGGAGTGGACATGCGGTTGTCGTTGTCGTCTGCAATCTTGTCAAAGCCGCTCTCGTAGCCGTGGACGGGATCGTCGTTGTTGGGCTCGATCACTAGGTCGTCGCTGAACTTCAACCCGTCCAGAGAGATGTTCAAGGAATTGTGGAACATGGAGTCGCCGATGTTCATGTAGTGCGAGAGCTCCTTCCTCATGGCCGCCTGTAGTGCGACAAGTGAAACAGGGACTGTCATTAAGCCTGAAGTAAAATTACACCAACGACATCAGCTTGCAGGGAACTAGGGATCCAGATTTGAATCCCAAACTGGGTGGAGGTTTCATGTTCTCCATATCCGTGTGCGATTTCACCAGGTTCTCCGGTTTCCCACAGTCCAAAAACATGGATTCAAGGAGAATTGCCTGCTCTAAATTCCTTCATTCATTATCTTCCGCTTTATCCTCGATTAGGGTCGCGGTGGGGTTCCCCATGCCCATCCAGGAGAGAACATTTCGGGCGCTGGGCAGATAGACCCAGGACAGGGCGCCAATCTATCACTGGGCACACACTCACTCAGACAAACACACTCTATATGGGGCAATTTGGAGAATTCAATTGACTTGATCCATGTTTTTGGACTGTGGGAGGAAACCGGAGAACCCAGAGGAAACCCGGGGAGACACGGGGAGAACATGGAAACTCCACCCAGATGGGGATTCGAACCGGGAATCCCTAGCGCTGAGAGGAGAACATGCTAACCACTAAGCCACCATGCCGCCTCTGCTCTAAATTGCCACATCAAATACATAGTGTATGTCAATGTGTGCCCCCCAGACCCCCCACCCCATGACCCTAGAATAGGACTGAGCAGAAGATAATGTAATGAGATGTGATTCATCCGAAATACTTCTCTCTTGACCCATTAAATCCACCCTTTAGAACTCTCCACCCACTTTTCTTTGTATCTCAGAAGGGAGAAGGGAACATCAACCTGCATCATGGGTGATTCAGTTATATGATACAATGAACTGATTCCACGATTCACCTCAAACACTAATAGTTTTCTACCAAAACACTTAATCTGTGTCTCTGAGTAAACACACCATGTGCTTTTAGAACACCATTAGAGGTTCCCACAGCTGGCCTCCCTCTGATCAGACAGCTGCTGTAACTGTCCTGGGTTTATCTGCCCAGTTCTCCTCTGGGTGGACATGGGAACCCCCCCCCCCCCCCCATCAACACTAGTATAGGATTAAGCGCAAGATAACGAACGTATGGATGGACATTAGCTTGCCTTCTGCTCTCTCTCGGTCTTGATGGTCTCCAAGGCCTCTCCCAGCTGCCTCTCTGCAATCTCCTTCAGACGGATGGCATCTTCTAACTGGCTGTTGAGGAACTGGGTGTCTTCTTCCAGACGCCGAATCTCATGCTTTAAACCCTCAAACTCCACCTGTAGGTTGCATTAGGTCAATTTTATGGCAAATTAAATCCAAAGTGAATTACAAGGATCCTAAATTGCTGGTTGAGGTCGGAGCTCATAATAATAATAATAATAATAATAATAATAATAATAATAATACATTTTATTTATATAGCGCTTTTAGGGACCTCAAAGACGATTTACAAAAACAGATAAAGCAGGATATCATTAAAACACACAAGACATATTAAACATTAACACAGATATACAATACGAGAAGCAAAATTAAAAAGCTGATACAGAAATAAAATATCAAGTTAAAATTAAATCAGAGGTTAAAAACAATCCGAAACAGATGGGTTTTAAGAAGTGATTTAAAAGTAGACAGGTCGGAGGAGTCTTGTAAAGTTTTAGGGAGAGCGTTCCATAGTGAGGGGCAGCAACAGAAAAGGCTCCATCACCCCAAAGTTCAATGCTTGGGCTGATGGAGCCCCGTTCAGCACTGATGTCGGAGAAGCAGTTTACCTGGCCCTGTTTCAGTACGGACACGTGCTTCTGCAGCATGATGTTCTCCTCCTCCAGCTCGCTGTAGTCCTGCAGCAGACGAGCCTCACGGAACTTGTATTCCTTGATGTCATCACGGAGTCTTGACCTCTGCAGCTCGATCGTCTGGTTGTTCTGTAGGTTTCAAAACATTATAAAACAAAGGTTGTGCATTAGATCAGATTACAAAACTATGTTCTAATGGCTACTCATTACTGAGGTTTCATTCAGAACCAGTGACTAATGCAACCATGGTTTATATTATTAGACTCATATTACAAAAATACAAGTTAATGCTTTCAATGCACTAAATAAATCTAATGTGTGGGTGTGTGTGTGTGTGTGTGTGTGTATATATATATAAAAATAAATAAACATACACACATACATACATACATACATATATTCTAAAGGAAGTATTATGACACCTACATAAGCTTGCGTCTGTGGGAGGTCTGGTCCATTCTTATATAAGTAATATATTTGTGAGTTCATACACTGATGTTGGACACAAGGACCTTCTGGATAGGCATAGGGTTGAGGTCAGGACCCAAGCATGCCTTTAGGGACTTTGATTTGTGTAGCTGGAGCCGAAAAGACCTTCCCCAAACTATTGTCTAAAATGCATTACATCAACAGGTTCAAATATTTTTGTACATGGGATGCAAAAGATGCAGAAATACGAGGGGGAGGAAAGGAAAACCTGTGATGTGTCTACATCTCTACATCTATGTAGTCATGGTAACCACACATCTCATGAGGGTTTGGCTAGTGATGGTGCCACAGATGGATAGTGTGTGTGTGTGTGTGTGTGTGTATGTGTGTAGAAAGTATATAACACCATGGGAATTGCATGCTGGAGCACACGCTCTGCTTACACTGGTACCTGGTTCTAATTTACAGTAAGGATATGTCTTATGTTCAAAGCGACGACTGCATACGGTGCCACAGCCTCCTTCTATTCCATCCTCTGGTGTTACCAGGGGTAAAAATCCCTGTTTCAAGGGGTAATCAAGCCACTGGACACGATCGGGCTGGTAGGCCTTTCCCAAAATGTTCTCTTATTAATAAAAATTACTCTGTGGGACGAGCATGTCGTTACATAACTGCATACTGGACGACATCACCGATACATATCCTCTTACATTTAAACAAGGACGTGATGTAATGGCCATACAGTTCTCCTGGATATCTGCTCCCATCGGACGATGTGAGCTTTCAATTCACCTTAAAGCTCACCTTACACCTATCTCTCACACAATGTGTGATTCCTGCATTTTCTCTGGAGGCCAGACAGAAACAAAGGGGTCACCAGAAGGATGTTCAGTTCTTTGCAGAGCTGCACATCCTGCCTGATGCACAAAGTTCATTATCTCCAGCCCTCCAGTCTTTAACCTGATGCTACACGACTCCTCCCATTTCAGCTCAGACGCTGTAATCCCTGAGGATGAACTGTCGGGGTGATGATGAGGTATTAGAGTGAGGGGGGTGGTGGTGAGTGAGTGAGTACCTATGGGATCAGAAGGCTGCGGTAATTAGAGATAAATACACAGAGCAAATACACAGCTTATTTATTATTAGCTACAACAATACGACCCAGGTAGGGTTCTGTTAAAGGGGTAATACATACACAAGCACAAAAGACACACACACACTTCACATACTTTGTAATTCTGCTCTGTACTTATTAAAACCTCCATATTGAAGGTGTTTTGAGGTGATGGATGATCCTCAGCATTGCAGTGACACCACCAGTATACCATAGGTGGACTCCTGTAAGCACTGATGAAGGATTTAAGGGACGACCAACACAAACAGTATAACAGCAGATGATCTACTGTCTACAAGGAGAGTGTCTGCGCCACTCGTACCAGTGCAACACCACCACCATAGTGCTGAGAATCATCCACCACCCAAATCATACCAGCTCTGTGATGGTCTTATGGGGTCCTCATCATGTAGTCTGTAAATGGGGTGGGGGACTAAGCTTCGGGTGCAATTTAGAGCAGCCAGTTCATCTTGAATCTATGTTTTTGGATTGTGGGAGGAAACTGGAGAATATGGATATTCATTCATTATCATTCGCTTTATCCTCTATTAGGGTCGCAGTGGGGGGGTTCCCATGCCCATCCAGGGGAACGTCTCGAGGGCTGGGCAGATACACCCAGGACAGGGCGCCAATCCATCGCTGGGCACACACTCACACACTCTATATGGGGCAATTTGGAGAATTCAACTGACCTTGATCCATGTTTTTAGACTGTGGGAGGAAACCGGAGAACCCGGAGGAAACCCACGTGGACACGAGGAGAACATGGATACTCCACCCAGATGGGGATTCGAACCGGGAATCCCTAGCGCTGAGAGGCGAACATGCTGACTACTAAGCCACCGTGCCGCCCCTAGTTATATAACATTTTTAATAATGAAGGCCTGATGACTTAAAGGTCACATTAGACTCAGGTGTGAAGTCTTTATCATTTACATGCTAAACACTGAGCACAAAAGCCCAGTGAGGTCTGATCCACCCACACCAACCAGAATGCAAAACAGAGCCTGGCTTCTATTCAGTGACAAAGGCCCTGAGGAATTACAGACGTCTGGCATCACCGATGAGATGAGTGACTGAGATGTTCATTCGATAACAAACTAATGACCTTTTTTATAGCAGATGAGACAACGAGGGAAACAGGAATATGGAGAGTGAGAAAGAGACAGCCTGACCTCAACCGTTTCCAACATCTTGGGGATAAACTTTAATGGACAGTAAAACTCAGGTTCATCCCTCAATGGACAAGACACACCCCAAAATCTTGAAGAGAGTAATAAACTACAATACAGAAGCTCATTTTGCAGATTTTATCCAAAGTGACTTACAGATCTGTTGGTGGGTTGTAAGAATACAGGGTCAGCCATGAAACAGTACCCCTGGAGTAATAAGGGTTAGGGGCATTGCTCAATGACCCACAATGGTGAACCTTTAGATTGATGGGACATACCCTAACCCCTTTATACCACACCTTGCACTAAGCTACCACTACCACAAAGCAGAAGCTGTTTATATCTGTTGTAATTTATATTTTTACTATCTGCTATAATTTTTCATTCATTCATTATCTCCCGCTTTATCCTCTATTAGGGTCGCGGTGGGGTTCCCCATGCCCATCCAGGGGAGAACGTCTCAGGCGCTGGGCAGATAGACCCAGGACAGGGTGCCAATCCACCGCTGGGCACACACTCACTCACACAGACACACTCTATATGGGGCAATTTTGAGAATTCAATTGACTTGATCCATGTTTTTGGACTGTGGGAGGAAACCGGAGAACCCGGAGGAAACCCACGCAGACACGGGGAGAACATGGAAACTCCACCCAGATGGGGATACGAACCAGGAATCCATAGTGCCGAAAGGCGAACGTGCTAACCACTAAGCCACCGTGCCGCCCCCTGCTATAATTTATATATTATATTTTTATGTAATTATACATTTATACATGCATAAATAAATTTCAATCCTTTTACTAAATCACACCCATTTTTTAACCTATGCTGCTTACATTTTGTCAAATTTAGTCTATGGTATACTTTATACCCGTGGCCTACACCATGTACAAAAATTTCCCTTCTTTAATATACTATGTACAAGCCAATGTAACGAAATTCGTTCTGCGTACACTAAATGTATAATGAATGACAATAAAGGTTATCTAAGTCTAAGATTAAAAAAAAGAGAGACCAGCTAAGAGAGTGATGTCATAAAAGCACCTGTACTCAACATGTCAGAACAGGTTATATAAGGGTATTGTAGTTTTTGTTTTAATTGAATGTACCCTAGGTAGTGAGGGTGTAGCTTAGTGGTTATGGTGTCAGGTTATAAACCTTGAGATTGGAGGTTCAGACGCCAAACACACCAAAAACTGCCAACGTGGGCCCTTGAGCAAGACCCTTAACCCACACGGCATCATGACTGATGGTCTGCATTGACATCAAGCAGGATTGTAAGTCTTAAAGTGCCATAAAGGATCCTATTAAAATCCTTAAATATTACGAGGTATTTATTAGTAGATGTGATTCACTCAGCCCTTTTAGAATAACCTACAGCCATTTTTGTTCTAAATTTAGTAAAATAACTCCCCGTTTCTTCTTACTGCTGATTTCCACATGCAGCATGAACCGGATCCTAGATATGACAGAACAGCCAACTCGCCCTCCCCCATCTCCCCACAGTGTTTTCTCCATCTCTCCATCCTTTCCTCCCTCCCTCTCCTCCTTCCCTTAGGCACCGTGACTCAAACCCATCCCCCACTGCCTGCCTCCTGTCCATCGGTTCACCACATTTTTCCTCTGACCTGGTTTCTTCCACTCTGCCTTGGGTTACTTTCGTTTTGAATTAGACCCAGACTCATGATGTAGGCTGCAGAAATTCAGTAATATAGGCTATTAAGGCTGAAAATATTTTTAGGAGGTGGAAGTATGGGGGTGGTTTGATGTTATAAACTTCCTTCCAGCTGTAATAAGATCTCAAGGTCGTGATTAGCACTGCCTCCTGACCCTGTGGCACAGACTGATTCAGTTAGGACTGCTGAGCTCTGTGTGTGTGTGTGTGTGTGTGTGTGTGTGTGTGTGTGTGTGTGTGTGTGTGTGCGCGCTCATGTTTGTTTTTTATTGATCCTACTTTGAAAGCATTTGTTATTGCACACAGCCTTTAACCAGAAGCTCTTTATAATCCACACTGTAAACATTAAAGTCAGTGGAGAAGTTTAGACTCATGAGCCACCTAAAAATATATATAGGTACATATGAATACACACACACACACACACACACACACACACACACACAACTCATCCCCTCTATTTATACAGGCTTGGGACCTGCACTACTGATACATTACACCCCTGATACCCATCAAAATGATTTTAGCTGTATCATAAATCTAAGAGACCCGGGAAGTCATAGAGAACATGTATTATTCACATAAAATGCTTTGTGTTTGCTCCAGCTGGGAATCAAACCCGGGACCTTACAGCTGGGAGGTGGAGGGATAACCACGAGGCACCGGATATATATGTAATCTTAATATATGAATTAAACCGACATTTAAAACGCTTTTATGTTTGGGGGAAATTCAGGACACTGATGTATTATAAAAGTCCACAAAGATGTTGTGATGTCACAATGCAAAAAAAAAAAAAAAAAAAAAAAAATGCTGAATAACAGGACTGTAAATAAAAGTGCTGGAACACAGCTGTGTATAAAGAAGCACACAAAGGTCTGTTCGAACATGAAAGCCATGAATAGATTGTTCAATACAGTTAACCAGATTATTACAGGAACTATTCACTCAGCGGTGAGGTTTAAAAGGCACAGACGAGAAGATACACAGACCACTGTACAGCTTTAAATAAAAGTCTGTATTTAAAGCTTACTGTAACGCAAGTGCAGTTTAGTGACGCATGGTAAACAAATTAAAAGAATCTAAATTAAAAGACGGCGGCACGGTGGTTTAGCACAGTGGTTAGCACGTTCGTCTCTCAGCGCTAGGGATTCCCGGTTCGAATCCCAATCTGGGTGGAGTTTCCATGTTCTCCCCGTGTCTGCATGGGTTTCCTCCGGGTTCTCCGATTTCCTCCCACAGTCCAAAAACATGGATCAAGTCAATTGAGTTCTCCAAATTGCCCCATATAGAGTGTGTCTGTGTGAGTGAGTGTGTCCAGCGATGGATTGGTGCCCTGTCCTGGGTGTATCTGCCCAGCGCCTGAAACTTTCTCCCCTGGATGGGCATGGGGAACCCCCCCCCGCGACCCTAATAGAGGATAAAGCGGGAGATAATGAATGAATAAATTAAAAGATGGCGGCACGGTGGCTTAGTGGTTAGCGCGTTCGCCTCTCAACGCTAGGGATTCCCGGTTCGAATCCCCATCTGGGTGGAGTTTCCATGTTCTCCCCGTGTCTGCGTGGGTTTCCTCCGGGTTCTCCGATTTCCTCCCACAGTCCAAAAACATGGATCAAGTCAATTGAGTTCTCCAAATTGCCCCATATAGAGTGTGTCTGTGTGAGTGAGTGTGTCCAGCGATGGATTGGTGCCCTGTCCTGGGTGTATCTGCCCAGCGCCTGAAACTTTCTCCCCTGGATGGGCATGGGGAACCCCCCCGCGACCCTAATAGAGGATAAAGCGGGAGATAATGAATGAATAAATTAAAAGATGGCGGCACGGTGGCTTAGTGGTTAGCGCGTTCGCCTCTCAACGCTAGGGATTCCCGGTTCGAATCCCCATCTGGGTGGAGTTTCCATGTTCTCCCCGTGTCTGCGTGGGTTTCCTCCGGGTTCTCCGGTTTCCTCCCACAGTCCAAAAACATGGATCAAGTCAATTGAGTTCTCCAATTTGCCCCATATAGAGTGTGTCTGTGTGAGTGAGTGTGTGCCCAGCGATAGATTGGCGCCCTGTCCTGGATGCATCTGCCCAGCGCCCGAAACGTTCTCCCCTGGATGGGCATGGGGAACCCCCCCCGCAACCCAAAAATATGATAAAGCGGAAGATAATGAATGAATGAATAAATTAAAAGATAGTGTTTGTAATACAAAATAAAAGCTGAAATGTTATGAACTATACTATATACTAACTACACTATAATGATTTTCCATCAGTCGCATTGTCACCGGTGTATAAACTCAGGCAACGATTCATACATTTTAGACAATTTGGGGAAGGTCCTCCTCTAAGGTTCCGCATGACGGTTCTCTCGGTGCACAAAGGCATGTTGGGTAAGACACTCCAGTAATTGTCCCAATACATTTTTCCATTTTACTCTTCAGAGGCCCTCCCTCCTTCCTCTTAGTGAGGATCGTTTTGATTCGCTCCCTCCTTTTGATTCTTCCCTGCCGTGCAGAGACATGCATCGCTCGAGAGCCATAATTAACAAATTCACCAGAACACACACACACACACACACACACTGCATGCCAACTCTTACACCGCCCACTAGAAAAACCAATTAGTCCTCTTACAGAGCCAGCCTGCAAGTCAGGACATGTGCACTCTGGCTACCAAGTCATTAAAGTACAATACACAGCCAAAAGTATATGATCCCCTTGCTTAATTACGTGTTTAACCCAGAGGGATTAATTAATACAGCACCATAACTGTAGAGTATAATGTCTCGAGTCATATAAACCATGTTTGTGATTCCAATTCATTTTGAATGGTCACTATGACAACCATTGAGGACCACAGTAATTAGTCTTCCAGCCAAAAGGTTCTGGGTGTTATTCCCGACCAGGATCACAGGAACACTATAGTATAGTATAGTATAGTACAGAGGTATTAATGCGTTTGTCTACTCTGTGATGGACTAGAAACATGTATGCTTTCGCCTTTTGCTCTATAAGTGCTGGGATAGGCTCCAGCATATCAGTCACTAGAGGGAATACATGGACTATAAAACTAATAGTATATATATTTATAAACTAGTCCATACATCCATTATCTTCTGTTTTATCCTATATTAGGGTCGCGGTGGGGTTCCCCATGCCCATCCAGGGGAGAATGTTTCAGGCGCTAGGCAGATACACTCAGGACAGGGCGCCAATCTATCACTGGGCACACACTCACTCACACAGACACAATCTATATGGGGCAATTTGGAGAACTGATTTGACTTGATCCATGTTTTTGGACTGTGGGAGGAAACCGGAGAACCTGGAGGAAACCCACGCGGACACGGGGAGAACATGGAGCTGCACCCAGATGGGGATTCAAACCGGGAATCCCTAGTGCTGAGAGTAGAACGTGCCCTTTTATATACTAATAGTATATAAAATTAAAGAATGAACACAAATTCTAAATATCAGCACTTTGGATAAAAGGTGGAGCAAGACGTTGGTCAGGTCGGCAGTGAATCACTGGGCAACCAACTACTACAGTATGTTTTGGACAGGAGAACATGCTGTGATGTAAGATAAAGGAGTTGTATATATGCTTTACATCCTACAGTGCGGCTCACCTCGCGGAGCTCCTGCGTGATGGTGACCATGCGCTCGTTATCGGACTGCGCGTTGGTGAGGGTGTTGCGCGCCTGCCTCAGATCGTTTTGCAGCTCCTGCACACGCTGTTCGTAATATGCCTCCTTACACGCCGACTCCTGCAGCAGAGACTCCTCACGGCTTTCTCCGTCCGCTGCCACCTTCCTCTGGTTGGAGTGGGCCTGTCCGAAAGCCTGCGGGAAACAGACAGGAAAGAGTCATTGGAGGAGAACAGGACGGTAAAACCAAGATTATTTGGACACTAGGAAGATTCATATTTTAGTGTACATAGTTTATGAAGAAGAAAAAAAGTATTGGGACAGTGACACTCCGGCTTTCGAGATTTTGAGGCATGTCTTTGCGAATGTAGCATTTGTGAGATCATTTCAGTCCTGAATGCTGTAGGTTCTTATTCATGTGAAACCCTTAAATTTTAAAATTTAAACCCTTAAAAAACACTGTTACCATCCTGTAGGCGTTACAGGAGCCTCCGCACCAGCAGACTCAGTCACTGTTACTACTGCACTTTATGTAATATATATATATATATATATATATATATATATATATATATATATATATATATATATATATATATATATATATATATATATATATATAGGCGGCACGGTGGATTAGTGGTTAGCACGTTCGCCTCTCAGCGCTAGGGATTCCCGGTTCGAATCCCCATCTGAGTGGAGTTTCCATGTTCTCCCCGTGTCCGCGTGGGTTTTCTCCGGGTTCTCCGGTTTCGTCCCACAGTCCAAAAACATGGATCAAGTCAATTGAATTCTCAAAAATTGCCCCATATAGAGTGTGTCTGTGCGAGTGAGTGTGTGCCCAGCGATAGATTGGCACCTTGTCCTGGGTGTATCTGCCCAGCACCCGAAACGTTCTCCCCTGGATGGGCATGGGGAACCCCACCGCGACCCTAATAGAGGATAAAGCGGGAGATAATGAATGAATGAATGAATGAATGAATATATATATATATATATATATATATATATATATATATATATATATATATATATATATATATATATATATATATATATATATATATAATATACAATATATAACTACATTTCATTGGCCCTGTACTTGTACTCTGCACAATGACAACAAAGTTGAATCTAAGCTAAATCACTATGGTTACCTCTTTTTAAATTTTCTTAAAATGCATAAATCCAGGCACATGGAATGATTGTGTATGGTCTTGTGACGGATTAGTTAAATAGGGTTGTTGTTTTTTTTTTTTTTTTGTTTTAAAATTCTTTTTAATAGCGAAATATCTTTCTCACCTTTTTCTAATGCAACTTGCTGCTGAGAATGTGAATTTCCCCATTGTGGGACAAATAAAGTTCCATCTTATCTTAACACGTCCCGATCATCAAGAAAGAATCTGGAAATCACTAAAAGAATGAAACTGAACCTGACGTCCTGGATTATAAGACACCTGAGACTTGTGAACATGATCAGCAAGGGATGCTGAGGATTCGACTGTCACAGGGTTTAAGAACGTAAAATTCAGAATGGGAATGAAGGAGTTAACAGCTGAGCATTTGGCAGCCTCTGCATTGCAGCTCAGGAATCCTGCAGAGAATCTCTCACACACACAGTTGCTATGGTTCATTCTCCAGAGATCCACATTCACTTAAACAAGTGTGAATGTAAACATACAGCTTCCACGAAGACGATTTCTCAGATGAATGTTCGCTTGAGCAGAACTTTGTCCTGAGGCTCTGGAGATGTTGCGGAACCGAAGTATGTACAAATGAATCCCAGCAGTGAGTGAGTCAACACATAAAATCAGCTTCAGACACTCTGATTTTCACCAGGGATGAGGTCTCAAAAACAGGGATTGAGTTGTCAACAGTCAGCATCCTCACAGAAGCTGACAGCAGGCTAAAGGTCAGAAAGTCTGTCCTCACGGTTCCTGGGTCATATGGAGAGCCGGTGATTGGGAGCAAAATCTATGGGCTCTTAGCCTACAAACTTAACACACACCTCTGTGTATCTCTGAGTTTCAATATACACTTAACATTAGGGACGTTCTCTGGAACGATGAGTCCAGAGTACTCGGGTTTCTCCATCTCGCTTTCATGAGCTTAATACCACGTGGTACCAACCAGAGAACCAGCAAACAGAACCATCGGTGGGACCAAATCCCTCAAACTGTTCAAAACGGTGAGCGTCATTAAATAAACAGGCACTAAGATAAGATAAGAGGGAGGACAAGAGGGAGGGATGGAGATGTGTATTTATGAGGTGGTAGCTCAGGGAGAACAGGGCACTGTGCCCTTGGGTCCTGGATAAAAGCCATGTTGGTTCGATTTCTCCTAGAGCACAAACACTGAAAGATTAATGTTTAAACCACATGGATGAGAGTTTTCAAATCTTACTGTTTATTGTCTCTCACAGTCCAACTTTTAGATTCATCACCTAACATTTAGGACACTATACATCCTCAGATTTATTTATACTTACCTATCTTTTACTAATCACCCTGCACACATACACATATGCACACAATATACCTTGAATAACGCCCAGTGCCCAGTGATGGATTGGCACCTTGTTCTGGGTGTATATGTGTGTATGGGCATGGAGAACCCCCGACCATAGTCCCTAATATAGGATTAAGCGGAAGATGAGATAAGATTAATATTTTGTTGGCTCTGTATCTCTATTCTGCACCATGGCAATCTAATCTCATTTGTTTTAAGGTAGATACACACCCTGGAATGGTCTCCAGTTCATTACAGGCAGGTGTGAGATCATGTCTAGGGAAAGCAATGAACCCAAAGCGTTGGAACAGAAACCCTACAGACTTGGGAGAACATGCAAAGGTCCACACAGGTCTCAGGTCACCATTTCTGAAATTTAATCCCAGGGTGAAGCAACACTTATGAAGCATTATCATGTAATTCAAATCACTTTTGGGTAGAATAAGTTCTCATCAATTTGCTCTCCTCAATTCTCAGTTTTGAACTTCCTTCAGTCTGAATTTCCCATGACATCAGCCATGGACTTGTGCTAATGACTTATCCAGCTGCACAACGTCCTGCATCTCTGAAAACGCCAGCCGTTTCTTAAAGCTACACACTCTAGGTGGCTTGGGTTCATTTCTCTTTTTGAGCTTTCAGATCCGAGTTAACTGGTCAGTTGTTGGTCTACAGCGATGGTTCTGTCTGTGCCGAACAGAGCTTGTGTAGGAGAACATTAAATTACAAATCTCTATACATTTAAAACAGTTTAGTGCCAGGTGCAGCACACAATACACCCTACATACAAAAATAACTAATTATTAAGCTTAAGTATTTTATTTCACCCTAGTTGCATTTGTGTATAGAATCACGTACCTAGTTATGAATTTCAGACAACCTGGGCACACAAACACTCACACAGACACACTCTATGTGGGGCAATTTGGAGAACTCAATTGACTTGATCCATGTTTTTGGACTGTGGGAGGAAACCGGAGAACCCGGAGGAAACCCACGCAGACACGGGGAGAACATGGAAACTCCACCCAGATGGGGATTCGAACTGGGAATCCCTAGTGCTGAAAGGCGAACGTACTAACCACTAAGCCACCGTGCCGTCCAAGCAATATCCATAATAATGGAAATTAAGGGATGAACTAGAATCTTGAGCCTGTAGGTTCCACTAAAGGTCCCAGGTCCACCCCACCTCCCAAAAAAGTGAACCAAGTGAGAATTGGGCATCATGGAAAGATGTGATCTAGATATAGATGTGCATCCCTGTAAGGTTTGTGCACAGTTGTTTATGAATGTGTGTGTGTGTGTGTGTGTGTATGTGCAGCCCATCCCTTATAATTAACCTCAACCTACACTGGAACTACACATACTTTTAATTAATTATACACCTGTCAATCAATTATATCGAATTTCCCTGGAAGACGGCAAGAAAACCATCAGGGTGCTTTATTTTAAAGATACAATGAACCACTCCAACACCCTCAAAAAACTCTTCTAGAAAGTTCCCCATGAGAGCTCAGTCACATGCTGCCCCTCCCTGCTAAATTATGTTTATTTTATGCAGTTCGTTGGAGTGAACACCCAAAACAACTCGTCTGGTTCCCACAAAACCATTTAGATCCAACCTCCCAAACACCCAGCCACCCACATGTAAATACTTTTCCACTGAATCTTAAAGAATAAACTGGCAACCATCCAGAACCTCCCTAGTATGGTTTTATGTTCTGTGAGCTGTTAATACAAATCACAAGGTCAATCCTGCTGCATTTCAACCTCGTCTTACCTCATGTGCGGCTCACAGGGGGTGAAAGAACACGTACTGGAATGCTTACATGAGCTTGTAGGAAAAAATCTGAACTTAAACTTGCACTGTGAAAATGGGCTGATGTGTGTTTGGTGTGATGTGTGATGGGCAGCACAGTGACTTGGTGATTAGAAGGTATGCCTCTCAGCACTGGGGATCCAGGTTCAAATCCCGATTTGGGTGGAGTGTCCATGTGGGTTTCTTCCGGGTTCTCTTGGTTCCCACAGTCCAAAAACATGGATAAACAAGGTAAATTGGCTGCTCTAAAGATTAGAATATGAATGAAGCTCTACAAAGGACTGATACCTGTTCATTTCTCTGATGCTTAACAACACTATTCTCAACCAGGGTTTTTAGGGACGGATCACTGCCGAATACACCAGTAAGCACCATCTGCACATTTGTTAGCCCCTCCACACCCCCCTCCCTAAAAAAAAAAAAACCCACCAGCTTTGTTTTTTGGTCTCCCACTTCAGGACGATGCTCCCAACAGACTAAATACAATACAAGCTATGATAAAAATCCATCATTCACTTAGTTGCACACAATAAATTTCCTCTGATCCACAGCATTTAAAGGAACCACCTTAGTGGACCTGACTGAAACAAACAGGAAGCAACTGAATGGAAGGAAGCGAAGGAGGAAAGGATTGTAGGATTAAGCAGTCAGCGAATGTAGGACAAACAAATTCAAAGCTCGTGAGGCTGAATTTCCCACAACGGCTGAGTATAAAACAAATGGGGTCCAGATTTTCAGCCTTTTATTCTATTAACCAATTCGAATGCATGAAGGAGGAACATTCGGACGAACTGTACGTGCTAATTGGTTTAACTGGACATGTCATTCACATTGAACAATCGGTAATAATGGAGTGAGATTGAATGCACCATCCTAACACTGATGTTGATCAGGTGCCAAGTTAAGTCAATTAGCATAGAGCTCAGAGGTGACAGACTACATGTCCAGCTCACTGAGCAAAAGAAATGTGAATGACATGTCCAGTTAAACCAATTAGCACTTTTAGTTTGTCTGAATGTCCTGCCAGCAGCATTACCTGACTGCTTTGAAATCAGCTTCAACAAGCAGTGAGTGTGCATCAGCCAGGCCATAAGAATTAATAAGAGCTGGACCGATAAATCAGCAGAACGATACTATTGGCTGATATTAGCCAATTGCAGATAAATTAATATTGGTGTTTATATTATATTTGGGAGGGTTTTATTTACAATTTAATGCCTATAGCCTACATAGACCCAGAAAGCCATATATGGGCATTACCAACATGGTGCTGACCACAAAGTGATTACACCACTGTAGTGGTGTGTGATTTCAGTCAGCTTCTCATTGGCCCACACATACTTTGATGAGGTGGAATTGCAAGTTAACAGAGTTAACCGAGATCCCAAACTCTGCTCCAAGAACAGCTGGGAGAGTCCATGTTTTGTAAATAAACATCCACAAAGCAAATGGTATTCTGAGTCAACGGGGCGGACGGAGGGAGAAAAGAGACTTTATAAATAAACAGATCTCCATAAATGGAACTGGGTGCAGTAGTTCCACCAAGAATATGCCGGAGAACCAGAAGGTACCTTGTGATATATAAAGCCTGTTGTCTTGGAGGGAGTTCAGTCCCATTCTGCCATGCTATTGGGACACAACCCTTACACTGAATTTAGGTGGTTGATTCAGTGCTACGGTCACAAGCAGCAAGCGAGAGTATTTTGGATGGCTGTATGTTTCCAAAAGTTTGAGGAAAGCTAGTATGACTTGTAATGTGCAAAAAGCAAAGTTTGTAACAATAAGGTTGGCTCATTTTGGATGAACTAGAATGTCGATTGTGCGTCAGTATGTGTTTGACTTTAAAAATACCATTTTGAATGGTTAGACTGAAATCCAGGACGGCACTATGGCTTAGAGGTTGGCACGTTCACCTCTCAGGACTAGGGATTCCCGGTTCGAATCCCCATCTGGGTGGAGTTTCCAAATTCTCCCCGTTTCCGCGTGGGTTTCCTCCGGGTTCTCCGGTTTCCTCCCACAGTCCAAAAACATGGATCAAGTTACTTGAGTTCTCCAAATTGCCCCATATAGAGTGTGTTTGTGTAAGTGAGTGTGTTCCCAGCAATAGATTGGTGCCCTGTCCTGGGTGTATCTGCCCGGCGCCCGAAACGTTCTCCCCTGGATGGGCATGGGGAACCCCCCGCGACCCTAATAGAGGATAAAGCGGGAGATAATGAATGAATGAAAATTGCCCCATATAGAGTGTGTTTGTGTGAGTGAGTGTGTGCCCAGCGATGGATTGGCGCCCTGTCCTGGGTCTATCCGCCCAGCGCCCAAGACGTTCTCCCCTGGATGGGCATGGGGAACCCCCCGCGACCCTAATAGAGGATAAAGCGGGAGATAATGAATTAATGAATAATCAACCTCTTCTTCAGACCAAACTGAGAATGGACTGAAATCCATTCCAAGTGATAGAACGCTGGCATCTCTGCTGGTGGAGTAAACAACTTTAAATGGCATTTCCTAAAAACACACAACTATGGGACCTCCGTGGTAATAGTGTGCTGCACTGCTGATGTTTCAGCACATTGTGATTGGTCGTTCTGTTTATGCATAACACCACTGCTTCCCCCGGGAACACGATTGCAGCAGTGTGTATCAGACCTCAGGCTCTGTGGATGCTACAGCCGCATAACATTCACATGGTTTCACCGTCTGAGCTTTAGGGTGGCTTATAGCCGTCGGCTCATTGAGGAGCGAAGGTCACTTACTACTTTTAGACTTCCCCTGTGAGTTAGCTAGATAATCTGTACTTCCTCTCTGCCACCCTTCCTCTGAAGCATCTGGATGATATATGTTTATACACGACATAAGATTAGTTCAAGAAGTTGACCACAATGATGTCATTTTTGTGGCGATCCATGTGACCGGTCCATCGGAGAGCCCACGTGTATGTGGGTGTGGGTCTTTGCAATAATATCTCTATGATCACTGCAGCTTATTTAAAGGTTAACGATAATGTAGTCTTTAGAGGAACAAAGATGGAACTAAAGAACTGAGAAAGGGTTTCTTTGGATTCATGACTCACTTGACTCATGAATCACATCATGCATCCAAACTCCTGCCCTGAAGGTTGATCAATATGATTCATAAATTAATTTATTCATTCATTCATTATCTTCCGCTTTATCCTCTATTAGGGTCGCAGGGGGGTTCCCCATGCCCATCCAGGGGAGAACGTTTCGGGCGCTGGGCAGATACACCCAGAACAGGGCGCCAATCTATCGCTGGGCACACACTCACACACAAAAACACACTCTATAAGGGGCAATATGGAGAAATCAATTGACTTGATCCATGTTTTTGGACTGTGTGTGGAAACCGGAGAACCCGGAGGAAACCCACACGGACATGGGGAGAACATGGAAACTCCACCCAGATGGGGATTCGAACCAGGAATCCCTAGTGCTGAGAGGAGAACATGCTAACCACTAAGCCACCATTCCGCCCTATAAATTCATTCATTCATTATCTCCCGCTTTATCCTCTATTAGGGTCGCGGGGGGGTTCCCATGCCCATCCAGGGGAGAACGTCTCGGGCGCTGGGCAGATACACCCAGGACAGGGCGCCAATCCATCGCTGGGGACACACTCACACACTCAAACACACTCTATATGGGGCAATTTAGAGAACTCAATTAACTTGATCCATGTTTTTTTAGACTGTGGGAGGAAACCGGAGAACCCGGAGGAAACCCACGCGGACACGGGGAGAACATGGAAACTCCACCCAGATGGTGATTCGAACCGTGAATCCCTAGTGCTGAGAGGCGAACATGCTAACCACTAAGCCACCGTGCCGCCCTATAAATTCATTTAGAATTTATTAATTTCATTAATAATCAGTTTGTCATTCCAACGTCATAATAAGTCACACATACTGTATGGAAGCTGACAACCTAGACTACATCCCATTCTAAATTGGCACCTCCCCTTACAGCCATCAGAGCATCCACCCTTCTAAAAAGTCTTTCTACAAGACATGAGTGCGTCTGTGTGTGAATGAGAGAATTGTGTCAGACACTGATGTTGGTTGAGAGAATTTTCATGCGGAACACATTTAGCGTTTGCAACACGTTGCAACAAGGCTGTGTCCAAATCGCATACAGCATAGTTGCTACAAGCTGTGAGGATTGACTAATGTCCAACTGTGAAGGCACATCACATTTAAGGTGATGGGTACTGTTTACCTTTGGGCTTTCAAAGTAACCACATCAGGCATAGTACCCACAGTTGTTTTTAGAGGCTTACAGATAAAATCTGGTCTTTTTTCACGGAGCAGTCACCATGAACCAACCATTGTTAGTGTTACAACATGAGTCAAAGGGCAATCTGTCTCACACACACACTACAAAATACACCCTGCCTGTATCACAGTAAGCCCACTGATTCAGGCCATGTGGATGGAGATTAGAAGGCCCGTTTGCTGCAGATTAGCACTTAATTGCAGTACGCTGGCCGGCTGACAGACAGATAGATTACTGGTTTGGTTTATTTAGGAGTTTTAACGCCGAGGCAGCATCACTCCCTAAAGGAATGGTCACAAACAAGTTAGCATCTCCAATTGACCCAGCAGCATGTCTTTGGAACAAGAGGAAACTGGAGTACCTTAATTTAACCGACACAGACATGACATGCAGACTCCACACAGGGAGGACATTCATTTGCCCCGATCAGCAATCGAACCCGGGACTTTCCTGCTGTGAGGTGGAAGCACCAACACTGCAAACTAACGTACTAGTGGCTTGGAAGTTCATTCATTCATTCATTATCTTCTGCTTTATCCTCTATTAGGGTCACGGTGGGGTTCCCCATGCCCATCCAAGGGAGAACGTTTTGGGCGCTGGGTAGATACACCCAGGGCAGGGTGCCAATCTATCGCTGGGCACACACTCACACAGACACACTCAATATGGGGCAATTTGGAGAACTCAATTGACTTGATTCATGTTTTTGGACTTTGGGAGGAAACCGGAGAACCCGGAGGAAACCCACGCAGACACGGGGAGAACATGGAAACTCCACCCAGATGGGGATTCGAACCGGGAATCCCTAGTGCTGAGAGGCGAACGTGCTAACCACTAAGCCACCGTGCCGCTGGCTTGGAAGTTAGTTCTAATAATAAAAAAATTAAAAAATGCATTAAAATCAACATGGTTCTCTGGACTTCCCTCAAGGGCAGCTGCTCACTCACATTGTGTGTTCATGCCAAGACGTTTTGTTTTCACTTTAAACAGTGTAATCAGGTAATGGAGGATTGTTACTATGGCGTGCTGGAGAACAAGCAATGCGGGGTTATGGTGTCGACTGTAACAGACGCCACTGCAGCAGCATCTATGTGTGTCCAAGACAAATGAGAATGCCTTCGCTGTGCTCCTCTCACACCCCACATAATGCCACAATTGTCTTTGTCATGGCAACCATATGAGGGACTGAGGGGGGGCTGACATTTTCCAACCTCTGAAGGAATCCAAAAGCAGCAACACAGTACAATAAACTGCATTTGTTCACATCGAGTAAAAGTTACATCTTTAAATCTCTCCTTATTTGAAACCAGTAGGCCCAAATATCTTGAAGGTCTTGGGGGGGCTGTTAGCAGAAGCCGGCTATGCCCCCCTGGACAGGTCACAGGTCCAGCTCGGCTAATATAGAACGCAATTAGGTGAGGAACGAAATCCATGACCCTAGACATACCAAGGTTTGTTTGTCCGACACAAAAACCACCTGTGCTCAGTGTCAAAAGTCAAGTCAAGATTTTCTGACCCGTGTTTGGACACACTGCTGTGGAATGTAACAGTCGCACCCTCAGCAGCACTGTGGCATGAGACAGCCATATAAAGTCGAACGAGCTGAACCAGGGACAAAGAACGACCCAGCAACTAAGGCTAATGATTCCTAAATCAATACTGTCCATCCTGTGACTCCACTCTCCACCAGATGTACCGCAGAAGTTAAGACAAGCGATTTTTCTTATAATTTCCATGAAATAAACTTTACGACATGCTGCTTTTTTTATATTTGATGGCATTAATAAGTTACTGCAGGCTATAAGGGTCCAGTATGATCCAGGATCAGTTACTAGGCAACAGGATGAAGGTCTCCAGCACCATGTCTTTGAGATATCAAGATTTACCAACCAACATGCCATCTATTGCATATTTATGACCCCCTGCCCACAACCAGCATTCTAATTCAACCCAAAGGTCAGTCAGTACTTGGTGCGTCAAATAACACACACATCAAATGACGTTCGTAATGCATCCTAGACTGTGTGGCTACATACTTGCATACTTATTAAGCCTACTAGTTTACTGGTTAAGCAGTACATACTAGATCACAACTAGTACCTACAGCTAAGTAGATGTGGTATACCTAATGACAGGCCTTAGGGCTACTTAGTGGGCGTGGATTTATTCTAAAGTAAATACATTTAATAGTCTTTTAAACTGAAGGCAGTTCAGTACTGACATCCAAAGCCATTTTAAACAGAGCGTTTAATTTAGATTTGCTTTGTTGTTTGGTTCTTTAATAAAACTATTGTGTAAAGGTAATAGAACACTTGCGGTCACGCGACACTCGTCTTTAGCTTTTACGTCCAAACATCACATTACAGCTATCCGCGGACAACACAAGCTGTCTAGGTTTTAATATCTAGCTGATGGTATTAATATACCAAATACAATATGATATACTATACATCAAAGGGTTCTTTGAAGTACTGAATGCTGCTTTAACCCTCAGGTTCAACATTATGACATCATTATACAGCCACTGACACGATGGCTGTGGATCATTGGCTGTGATTGTAAATCAGATCTTACTGACAGTCTGATTAGAACCGTACTTCAGCAGAACAGCTGACGGTATGTGGACAGTGGACCCTTAGAACAGAGTAGTTCTAGAACCTATTTTAGAACTCTACAAAAGGGGCACATGCTGCTTTGGATCATGCCTCCTGTCTGTCTTCTGGTTTGTGGATGTGAAGGTTGCAGATTTACTGGCTGTCTCTGTTTTAAAAGGAAACCCCCTGAGTGGATGGGAAGTCACTCGAGCATAAGAGCTGCAGGGAAAGGACAAAAAAGCATGACAGTACGGATGTGAAGGAACAAAAGACCGCAATAAAGCGCATTAAGGATTCGGCAGCTTCCCCAAGTCATCGTCTCGACGGCGTCTTTTCAGCGGAACGGATTTTCACCCACGTTCCAGTTTGTCAAAATAAGAGGAGGACTTGATGTGATCATTAAATACACACATACACAACATATATAAACACTTACTGTACATACAGTATATACATATGCAAATAATGTGGTACATTATCGGTATGATTATTGTAGGGCATTTTTTGAGTCGTTACAGTTTCATTCTCAACTAAATGCAAGCCAACGTTTCTCTCATCAAAGAAACATTTGCATGTGTATATATTGTATGTATATTGTTTTGTAAACTGCTTTATGACATCACACTCTTAGCTGGTCTCTTTTTTTTTTATCTTAGACTTAGATAATCGGATGGATCCATTCATCATCTTCCACTTTATCCTATATTAGGGTCACGGGGGGGGGGGGGGGGGGGGGGGGGGGGGCCCCGTCATCCGTATCATCCCTATCTCCCCATCCAGGGGAGAACGTTTCGGGCGCGGGGCAGATACACCCAGGACAGGGCGCCAATCTATCGCTGGACACACTCACTCACACAGACACGCACACACACTCTATATGGGGCAATTTAGAGAACTCAATTGACTTGTTCCATGTTCCAGCCACCGTGCTGCCGACTTAGATAATCTTTATTGTCATTCATTATACACTTACTCAGAACGAAGTTTCGTTGAATTGGCTTGCATGGAGTATATAAAAGAAGTGAAATTTTTAAAAATGGTGTAGAACATGGGTATAAAGTATACAGATAGATATATATATATATATATATGTATATGTATATATATATATGTATGTGTATAATACTAGAGACACCTACAACACCTACCATACCACATTCCTTGTATGTACAATATACTTGGCTAATAATGCTGATTCTGATTGTTAAGAGAACATAAACACAGGGAAATCAGATCACAAATGAAGAAAATGTTTTTAACAAATGTTCTTACTTTGTACAAATAGCTCACAAAAAGGACCGATGGCCCTCCTAGGGTTAGAAACAGGATCAGTGACCCACTAGAGCCAGAAAAGTTTCATTCCTCTGGGTTGGTGCCTCTCCAAAGCAGAAAAAGGACAGTGACCCCCCCAGTCGAGCCACAGAGAAAGACTAGTACAGTGTCTGAGCCAAAACAACAGGACTTTCCAAGAACAAATTATGGGACTTTCAATCAATAAAGCACACAAACAATATTGGAAAAAATCAAAAAAAAAATTTTAACTTAAATTTAAAACTCAAGTTTAGAAAGGGACCAGAATTAAGAGATTAAATAGAAGTTTTCACTGTTAGGGGGAACCCCCCCACACACACACACACATATATAATAAATGCCAAAAAAAAATCCATGTGACAGGAAATAGACAGTCACAAGAATGAATTAGAAAACAGTGAGGACCATAAAGCACTTGAATCATCAATCATACATCACTGGATGTTCGACCATCAGCTGCACCACTGGGTCTAATTGGGTCATTAACGTCTCTCACAGACAGAGAGCGAGAGAGAGAGAGAGAGAGAGAGAGAGAGATAGCAAAAGAAAAAGAAGGGAGAGAAAGAGAGAGAGCGAGTGAGCGAGAGATGACAGTTCAGTGAGATACCACAGAGGAAGCATTTATCTGCTGCATTCCCAGCATGCCTGTGTAGGTCGTAACTTGTTTGGCTCACTCCTGGCTATTTCTAGGCGGGAACAGCTGCTTCCTTTTTGAAAAAAATTTAAACTCAGCCCGCCATTTTTACAGTCACCGTCCCCCTGAGCTCATCCAGCACATTAAAAAGAATGAATACTGAACAACAGAACAAAATGAGATCAAAATAGGTAACTGAATATGCATACAGCACCACATAATACAATAAAGACCGACTTATTCAAAATAGATCAACTGAATATGCATACCGCACAACATAATACAATAAAGACCGACTTGGTCCCATTTGGTCAAAGTACTGGGACACCTACAGCAACTTTTATGGCACCCCCTAGAACCACCCACTCGACAGCTGTAACATTAATGGGACTCTGATGTTGGTAAGAAGTCTTGGTTCTCATTATCTCGTTCTAAAGCAGCTGGATGGGCTTCAGTTCAGGGCTTTGGGTGGGTCAGTTGGGTGCTTCCACACTAAGCTCACCCACTCAGGCCACAGAAACAGCGCAGGGCCTTCCCCAAACTGCTAAACAAGCATTTTATCATACAGTTAGGCTTGTTATTGGACATTGGACATCAGTTTTGTCTGTTTAATGAATGTCAGGTCAACTATGAACCGTCATTGTTACACATTAAAGGAGGTTAAAGATTGGTTCAAATGAGGAACATTTGTGACTTAATGGAAGTTAGACATGAAACCTCTGATATCAGTAGATTTAGTGCTGCTTCACACAAAATCAGATAAATAGCTAAGTGTTTCTTAGAAATCAGGGTGGGAACTAATTTTTAGAACCACAACCCATCACACCAATATGTTCTTAAAACAATTAGAACCGTTTTGGTAATTAATATTAGGAGCGTTAGGGATTCCCGTCTCGGATCCCAATCTGGGTGGTTTCCATGTTCTCCCCGTGTCCACGTGGGTTTCCTCCGGGTTCTCCGGTTTCCTCCCACAGTTCAAAAACATGGATTAAGGTCAATTGAATTATCCAATTTGCCCCATTTAGAGTGTGTTTGTGTGAGTGAGTGTGTGCCCAGCGATAGATTGGTGCCCTGTACTGGGTGCATCTGCCCAGCCCCTGAAACGTTCTCCCCTGGATGGGAATGGGGAACCCCCCCAACCCCCTCCCCCTAATCTTCTGGGCCATATAGTGGTTCAGTTATTCAACAATACAGCACATTGTATGAGCATCCTAATCAATATTAACATATAAAGACCAGATAAAGATGTAAAGGCTTAGAACAGGAGAACGTCTTGTGGCAGCAGTTGGCTGTCAATCAAACATGACATCCCAAATTCTGACCTTTGCGGTTTAAATATTCAACAGCGTGATGAAAAAATGACGTTTTGGATACAAAGAAACCCAAATAAAGCTTAAATACCACACAGACTGATAGAAACATGTATTAAGGGCAATTGAATTATCCAATTTGCCCAGTATAGTGTGTTTGAGTGAGTGTGTGCCCAGCGATAGATTAGCGAAACGTTCTCTGGGCATGAGGGACCTGGGTATGAGGAACCTGGGCATGGGGAACCCCCCCCCTAATCTTCTGGGCCATATCGTGTATTAAGGGCAATTGAATTATCCAATTTGCCCCATATAGTATGTTTGAGTGAGTGAGTGAGTGTGTGCCCAGCGATAGATTAGCGAAACGTTCTCTGGGCATGAGGAATGTGGGCATGGGGAACCCCCCCACCCCACCTCCCCCTAATCTTCTGGGCCATATCATGGTTTAATTATTCAACAATACAGCACAATGTATGAGCATCCTAATCAATATTAACATATAAAGACCAGATGAAGATGTAAAGGCTTAGAACAGGAGAACGTCTCGAGGCGGCAGTTGGCTGTCAATCAAACATGACATCCAAAATTCTGATGTTTGACCTTGCGGTTTAAATATTCAACGACTTGATGAGAAAATTAAGGTTTTGGATACAAAGAAACCCAAATAAAGCTTAAATACCACACAGAATGATAGAAACATGTATTAAGGGCAATTGAATTATCCAAGTGTGCCCAGCGATGGATTGGCGCCCTGTCCTGGGTGTATCTGCCCAGCGCCCGAGACGTTCTCTCCTGGATGGGCATGGGGAACCCCACCGCGACCCTAATAGAGGATAAAGCGGGAGATAATAAATGAATGAATGAATTATCCAATTTGCCCCATATAGAGTGTGAGTGAGTGAGTGTGTGCCCAGCGACAGATTAGCGAAACGTTCTCTGGGCATGAGGAACCTGGGCATGGGGAACCCCCCACCCCCTAATCTTCTGGGCATTATCGTGGTTCAATAATTTAACAATACAGAACATTGTATGAGCATCCTAATCAATATTAACATATAAAGATGTAAAGGCTTAGAACAGGAGAACGTCTCGAGGCGGCAGTTGGCTGTCAATCAAACATGACATCCCAAATTCTGATGTTTGACCTTGCGGTTTAAATATTCAACGACTTGATGAGAAAATTAAGGTTTTGGGTACAAAGAAACCCAAATAAAGCTTAAATACCACACAGACTGATAGAAAAGCAGGACTCTGAGAGCCATTCCGTGAGACGCCGTTGACCACCGGGTGTAACGTCATCACGCCGACGGTTAGGATTCAAACCTAACGGTCACCGTCAGTCCGTCCCTCCGTCCGTCCCCAGCCCACTCACACCAACACTAACCTCTCGAAGCTGGTCCAGTTCTTGTCGGACGCCGTCGTATTCCCCCTCCAGCTCGTCGAACTGCTGCTTGAGCGCCTGCTTCTCCTCCAGCACGGCGAGCCCATACTCGGCAGCCTGGATCTTCTCGCGGGTGGTGTCGCTCAGCTCGCGGGTGAGGCGCTCGATCTCCGCCAGCAGCTGCTCGGTGGACATGGCTTCTTCCCTTCAAACGGAGCAAACCGAGCAAATCCGATCTCTCGCCTTCTGTCCCTCCTCCGTTTCACCGACAGACCGTGTGTCGGGGCTGCTGATTTAATGTCTCCCGGGTCCTTGCATGTCTTCTCGTTTAATACGCCTGTTTCTCGGGCAAGAAGCGACTCGCACTGTGTTTTCTTTCGGTTCTGCCTCAGAGCTCCATGGCGGCGGAGACCTACCTCTCCTCCTCTCCGCTTCTTGCCCGGTAATGAGCAGATGAGTCAGTCGCGGACGATCCGGGGCTGAGAGTCGGCTCTATAAAGTGAACGAGGAGAACCGGTTCTTGATTGGGAGCCGATGTGGGCGGAGTCTGAAGAGGTTGCACACACACACACACACACACACACACACACACGGTGAACACACCGAGAGTCCATCCATCCATCTTCCACTTTATCCTCTATTAGGGTCGCGGGGGGGGGGGTCCCCATGCCCATCAGGTGTGTGGCAGACACACCCAGGACAGGACACCAATCCATCACTGGGCACACACACACTCTATATGGGGCAATTTGGAGAATTCTATTGACCTTGATCCATGGTTTTGGACTGTAGGAAACCGGAGAACCCGGAGAAAACCCACGCGGACACGGGGAGAACATGGAAACTCCACCCAGATGGGGATTTGAACCGGTAATCCCTAGCGCTGAGAGGAGAACATGCTAACCACTAAGCCACTGTACCCTCCATCCATCCATTATTGTCCGCTTTATCCTCTTATTAGGGTCACGGGGGGGGGTGGGGGTTCCCCCATGCCCATCCAGGGGAGAACGTTTTGGGCGCTGGGCACACACTCACACACACACACTCACTCACTCACACAGACACACTCTATATGGGGCAATTTGGAGAATTCAATTGATTTTGATACATGGTTTTGGACTGTGGGAGGAAACCGGGGAACCCGGAGGAAACCCACGCGGACACGGGGAGAACATGGAAACTCCACCCAGATTGGGATTCGAACCGGTAATCCCTAGTGCTGAGAGGAGAACATGCTAACCACTAAACCACCGTGCCGCCCTCCATCCATCCAATATCTTCCGCTTTATCCTCTATTAGGGTCGCGGGGGGGGGGGGGGGGGGAGGTTCCCATGCCCATCCAGGGGAGAATGTTTCTGGCACTGGGCAGATACACCCAGGACAGGGCGCCAATCCATCGCTGGGCACACACTCACTCACACAGACACTCTATATGGGGCAATTTGGAGAATTCAATTGACTTGATCCATGTTTTGGGAGGAAATAATCCAGTGCAGAGGATCCTTGTTGATTATTGTTATATTATATTTTTGTAGCAGTCTGTTTCATGATAAGTATGTAAATAAAACCATATTATTAAAAAGAAACATTTATAATGTGTTTTTACAGTAATTGATTATACACATAATTTGTGTAGGGCGGCACAGTGGCTTAGTGGTTAGCATGTTCTCCTCTCAGCGCTAGGGATTCCTGATTTGCATCCCAATCTGAGTTTCCATGTTCTCCCCGTGTCCGCGTGGGTTTCCTCCGGGTTCTCCGGTTTCCTCCCACAGTCCAAAAACATGGATCAAGTCAATAGAGTTCTCCAAATTGCCCCATATAGAGTGTGTCTGTGTGAGTGAGTGTGTGCCCAGCGATGGATTGGCGCCCTGTCCTGGGTGTATCTGCCCAGCACCCAAAACGTTCTCCCCTGGATGGGCATGGAGAACCCCCCCCCCCCACGACCCTACTAGAGGATAAACTGGATGATAATGGATGGAGCCAAATCCACAAACAACCTGCTGTTTATTTATCAGTTCAATTATTAGATAAAAGAAAAGCAAGAGAACCTAATGAAGGTTCTAAGGTGTCTACACCCAACTGCTGCTGCTACAATTTCTACAGCATAATCCAGTGCAGAGGATCCATCCATCCATTATCTCCCGCTTTATCCTCTATTAGGGTCACGGTGGGGTTCCCCATGCCCATCCAGGGGAGAACATCTCGGGCGCTGGGCAGATAGACCCAGGACAGGGCGCTAATCCATCGCTGGGCACTCACTGACTCACACAGACACACATTATATGGGGCAATTTGGAGAATTCAATTGACCTTGATCCATGTTTTTGGACTGTGGGAGGAAACCAGAGAACCTGGAGGAAACCCACGCAGACACAGGGAGAACATGGAAACTCCACCCAGATGGGGATTCAAACCGGGAATCCCTAGCGCTGAGAGGAGAACATGCTAACCACTAAGCCACCGTACCGCTGCAGAGGATTCTTGTTTTTATATTTATTTTTGTAGCAATATGTTATGATAAGTATGTAAATAAAACCATATTATTAAAAATAAACATTTATAATGTGTTTTTAATTAATTATACACATAATTTGTGTAGAATCTGTTTTTAGAGAGTCGAGCCAAAAGAACCGGCTCTCTGAAAAGAGCCGCAATGCCATTCATTAGTAATGAGAGCGAGGCTCTCGCCAGAGAAGGGTTGCCAGATTTCTTAAAAATCAATGTGCGGTGGTTCCTTAAGTCCAGGAGGTGGAACCGCAGTGTCGTTCGGTTATAATGGAGTTAAATCAGAGGCTTCACCCTCCATTTATTGATTTAATCCACCTGCACCTCCTAAACGATCAACTCTAATATATATATATTTATATAATAATGTATATAATGACGTCAGTGATCAATTAAACGAACTGTAAGCCGATGTGTCAAAAAAGACTCAAAAATATAGCACCTGGCAACACTCGGGATTGGGCGATAGTGAGCAGGAGGATGATGGGAAATGTTGTTCCAAGCGCAAGAGCTCCCTCTGCGGGACTGCGGAATAAAGACTCACAACCCATGAGTCCTGAGGGGGAGGGAGGGAGGACTGGATGCAGGAAGAGCCGCGTTTCAAACCGTGTCCCGAGTGACGTGGAGATTCAGAGGTTTGCTGCGTGTGTAGAGCGCCCCCCAGCGACACCGGGCAACATTCAACCCAAACGGATGACAAGACTATGAAGTAATACCGAGGCACCTCCACATCACACCTTCAGCTGTAATGACATCCGATTCCATATGAGACTGCCACCTAGCGGTCACACTTAATATGAGCGAAGGAATCGACTCTGTTATGTTTATAATGGGAATCAATTCCCTTGTAATGAAATCGTGTAATGGAAAGAAAACATATATATATATATATATATATATATATATATATATATATATATATATATATATATATATATATATACACACACACACACACACACACACACACACACACACACACACATATATATATATATATATATATATATATATATATATATATATATATATTCATTCATTATCTTCCGTTTTATCCTATATTAGGGTCGCGGTGGGGTTCCCCATGCCCATCCAGGGGAGAACGTCTCGGGCGCTGGGCAGATAGACCCAGGACAGGGCGCCAATCTATCGCTGGACACACACTCACTCACACAGACACACTCTATATGGGGCAATTTGAAAAATTCAACTGACTTGATCCATGTTTTTGGACTGTGGGAGGAAACCGGAGAACCCGGAGGAAACCCACGCGGACACGGGGAGAACATGGAAACTCCACCCAGATTGGGATTCGAAACGGGAATCCCTAGTGCTGAGAGGAGAACATGCTAACCACTAAGCCACCGTGCCGCCCACACACACACACACACATATATATATATATATAATTCCTGGTTCGAATCCCAATCTGGGTGGAGTTTCCATGTTCTCCCCGTGTCCACGTGGGTTTACTCCGGGTTCCTCCCACAGTCCAAAAACATGGATCAAGTCAATTGAGTTCTCCAAATTGCCCCATATAGAGTGTGTCTGTGTGAGTGAGTGTGTGCCCAGCGATGGATTGGTACCTGTCCTGGGTCTATCTGCCCAGCGCCCGAAACGTTCTCCCCTGGATGGGCATGGGGAACCCCACCGCGACCCTAATAGAGGATAAAGCGAGAGATAATGAATGAATGAATATATATATATATATATATATATATGGGGGAGAACGTTTCGGGCGCTGGGCAGACACACCCAGAACAGGGTACCAATCTATCGCTGGACACACACTCACTCACACAGACACACTCCATATGGGGCAATTTGGAGAACTCAATTGACCTTGATCCATGGTTTTGGACTGTGGATGGAAACCAGAGAACCTGGTGGAAACCCACGCGGACACTAGGAGAACATGGAAACTCCACCCAGATTGGGATTCGAACCAGGAATCCCTAGTGCTGAGAGGAGAATAGCGCTGTTGATCACACATTTCTACTAATTAACCCACAGATTGTTGTTTTTAAAATCTCGTTTGTGGAAATGCCGTTGTTTTTGTCCCCACGTCACCCCCCCATTAGCTGCTCTGTTGGTTCCATCGACACCAAGCATGAGACAGAGAAGCATAACAACTTATTTCCTCCTTAGAAAACAGTTCAATATTTATTGCAAAATATTTTATACAGTAAAACCAAAAACGGGTGAGGACAATGAGGCCAACGTTCAGGTTTTGGCGCCAAACTGTACAGATGTTGACGGTAAAGCTTGCTTCATTAAACGTCAGCATGTCGGCTTTAGAGATACCACCAAGAGCCCATGCCCTCTCTCCTGCGGCCTTATTCACATTTAATGCTTTTTATGGTCATGCCATTTCAAAGTGTGGAAAAAAGAGACGAACAGAGATCACGTCAGTATCCAGATCAGACCGAGTCGCCGAGAGGCCTTTCGGCACTGGCACTCTGCAAACAACAGACCACTTCTACATACACACTACAGAATGTTCTGTAAATACCACCGAGACGAAGAAGTTGAAGGAAACAGACCTCACCCCTTTAAAAACAGGGGCTCTTAGATCAACACACAGAACCAAAACTGCACTTCATGTCTTTCTCGCAAGCTTCTAAAATACAGTGCTGATGAGGTGGAGCAATGCTTCTTTGAGCGTGTATGAGGACCGACGGTGGCAGGTTGCCCCCTACATGAAGAAGGGTCCTCAGAAGTCTGCACACAGATGATGCCAGCTTGGGCACGCAAAATTTGGCACTGATACTACCCCTAAATCTGGTAGCATGCTAAAGCTGTGATGCATCAAAATCCAGATACGAACATTCGAATATACAGATGGTGTCGAAAATAAAATAATAAAAAGAACGACTTTCGCCCGGCATGAACTATGATACAAAATGCACATGTTGTCGCTTTACCGGGTTGCAAACGCTGAGCCCTTCGTAGTCTAAAGGTTTTCCACTGTACAGGATGCAGTAATAAATTGAAACTTTCAACACTCGCGGCTTGGAATGCACACGGTTCTACATGTGGAACCAACAAATGATAACTATCATAAGCATCGGGGCGTGTGGTTGCTTGGTTTGTCCTCCCTACCCCCCTATATTTCATTCATTCATTCATTCATTCATTCATTCATTATCTCCCGCTTTATCCTCTATTAGGGTCGCGGTGGGGTTCCCCATGCCCATCCAGGGGAGAACGTCTCGGGCGCTGGGCAGATAGACCCAGGACAGGGTGCCAATCCATCGCTGGGTACACACTCACACACTCAAACACACTCTATATGGGGCAATTTAGAGAACTCAATTAACTTGATCCATGTTTTTGGACTGTGGGAGGAAACCGGAGAACCCGGAGGAAACCCTCGCGGACACGGGGAGAACATGGAAACTCCACCCAGATGGGGATTCAAACCGGGAATCCCTAGCGCTGAGAGGCGAACGTGCTAACCACTGAGCCACCGTGCCGCCCCCCCTATATTTATATTGAATAATTTAGCGAGTTCAGACCACCGATTAAAATTCAAACTGTCTTAAGTTAAGTCAATGTCTCCAAACAGAGACATAAACCCATGGCTGGGAGGGAAGAATCTATTCGGCACGCTAGACATGAAAATAAGAGCGAAGTAATAAGTTAACACACACACTGCCGCAAGTCTCGACTCTAGGCCCGCCTTCGTTTTCGAGTCCTCAGGCAGCTTTTAGGCATGGACAAGTACAATCGCCTTTAAAACATCACAAATGTAATCCATCACAATATATCGAGGAGGTTATACGCATCTCAGCATGCACTGTATATGAGCTTTTGGATCGCCACCCTCGCCACTCGAGCAACAGAAGTCTAATGGCTTGTTGCCGTGTGACTGATGCCGCAGTCTGTAAGACCTACATGCTAAATAATACCGCAGTGCGGTGTTTATACCCCAGTACGAGTACAGAACAGACCGATGTTGGTCCTTAATGTGTTCTAAACGGGCAAGTATCAGGTAAATCTTACAGAACGCCGCATCGCAGCCCGAGGTGAGCGAGATTTCACGCAGTATTGCTGCCTAGTCAACAAATCCACAAGGTGGATCCATGTGGGTTACCGATGTGACCGCTGTATATCTTTTGGAAGTGTCAGTATACACCTGAGGTGGAGGACAGAAGACATACGTGTCTCTGAGCAACTAAAACAAACCTTGTTCACAGAACATGCGCAAACCCCTCTGTCCCATGTAACCGCGAGGCCCATTTTTAACCCACGTTTAACGGGCCTCACCGTTACATGCCAACTGGAGTATTCTCTTTGTAACGGTGAGGTTGCCAGGTGTCCCATGGCACCAGGCTGATGATGTCACGGGGGCAGGTCATGCACCTTGATGTGTGAGCGTGGCATTCTGCATCTGGACAAAGACGACTGGCTGATTGTTCTCGAGTCCCTGTTCAACGATGAACATGGGCAGCCCAAGTGAAAAAGTCCCTTGGCACAGGGCATCCCGTCAAACGAAGAGCTGGATCCTCTCGCGGATGTTCTGCCGGCATATGGGGCAGGCCTTGAGGGCGGAGCTGCACTCGATGCAGGAGGCGTGGCCGCACTGGAATACCAGTTTGATGTGGTTGTCGATGCAGATGGGACAGGTAATGCGCTCCTCCATTTGCCTGTAGCGCGACTGCAGCTGCTCCAGCAGGTGGTGCTGCTCCGAGTTCTCAGAGTTGGGGCTGCTGTCCACCTCAGTTTGGTCTGAAGGAAAGGAAAGAGGTTGATTATTCATTTATCTCCCCGCTTTATCCTCTATTAGGGTCGCGGGGGGGGGGGGGGGGGGGTTTCCCCCATGCCCATCCTGGGGAGAACGTCTCGGGCGCTGGGCAGATACACCCAGGACAGGGCGCCAATCCATCGCTGGGCACACACTCACTCACACAGACACACTCTATATGGGGCAATTTTGAGAATTCAATTCACCTTGACCCATGTTTTTGGACTGTGGGAGGAAACCGGAGAACCCGGAGGAAACCCACGCGGACACGGGGAGAACATGGAAACTCCACCCAGATTGGGATTCGAACCGGGAATCCCTAGTGCTGAGAGGAGAACATGCTGACCACTAAGCCACCGTGCCGCCATAGTTCAAGTTCAAGTCATTTATTTATAAGCGGGAGTTAAAAGCCTTTAAACCCCCAAAGAGCAAACCGAAGCAACAGTGGCAAGAAAAAACTCCCTGTTGGGTTGTTATTTTAAGGTAGAAATCTTGTGAGGACCAAGACTCAGTGGGGGACTCGTCCTCCTTGAGTGGCCGGGCAGCAACAACTGTGTAGGACCCGGAGGAAACCCACGCGGACACGGGGAGAACATGGAAACTCCACCCAGATGGGGATTGGAACCGGGAATCCCTAGTGCTGAGAGGAGAACATGCTAACCACTAAGCCACCTGAGGTTGATTAAAAAGCGAAAATAGGTTTTAATGCTGTCGCTTTTGTTTGAGCCTCAGGGTCACAACATAGAAACCACCTCTGGTAATGAGGTGCTAGGACGTTACCTTGGCGGATCTTCTTCGTGATCGTGACTTGGCATTTGATGCACTTCTTCATTCTGTGTGCACATTCTGGAGAAAAGAGACCAAGACACAATGTGAACTAGTGCACACGCCATGTTCAAAGCTACAGACTGAAAACTGAACGTTCAAGAGCTGCGTCCAAAACTACCAAACACCAGGAACTAGATTTAATAAGTGCCTCTTAACCAGTAAATCAGTAGAGGGGCAAATAGAGTGAGCAAATACAGAGTAACCTTGTAGCCCGGACTCATCCAGACCTGTTGCACCAAGGAAAGCAAACCGACCAATTGCACAGGGCCCCGAACTGACCCGGGACCCCAGACAACGACTGGTTATGAATTGAATGCCATGACGAACTGTGTAAGCATGCCGGTCAGTCGTAGGCTTGACGTTAAGGACCCAGCCTTGCGACCTGAAGGTCCCTGGTTCAATTCCCAGTCTTGCCAAGTACTATAGCTGAAGTGCCCTAACCCCAATTGCTCCCCAGGTGCCGGGGCTGCCCACCACTCCGGGCATGTGTGCTCACCTCACTCAGTGTGTGTATGTATGTGTTCTGTGTACTCCTCTGTGTGTAAGTACAGTAAGTGATATAGATCACTATCTCTTTGGGGTTACGTTGCTTATTACCCTCGCAGGCGACGCTGTGCTGGCAGGGAGAGAAGATCACCAGGAGGGCCAGCTCGGAGCAGATGAGGCACTCGCTGGGGCCCGGCGCACTGGGCATGACCAGGTTGGTCATGGTGTTGGGTGTGGTGTGTACCCGCCTCAGGCTGCTGCTACTGCTACTGCCTGTTCCACAGGTCCCTGCTTGAAGCTGCTGATGTCTGACACACA
Source organism: Corydoras sp. C115 (assembly GCA_019802505.1). NCBI lineage: Eukaryota > Metazoa > Chordata > Actinopteri > Siluriformes > Callichthyidae > Corydoras > Corydoras sp. C115. The sequence continues at coordinate 71,293 of JAFMOC010000500.1, read as the reverse complement.
CACACACACACACACAAGTTTAAGAACCATTTACATTTATATTTACATTACATTTGGTCATTTATTGGACGCTTTTATCCAAAGAGACTTACAAGGTGAGCACAGGGTTCATCACAACATCCCTGGAGCAATGAGGGTTAAGGGTCTTGCTCAAGGACCCACACTGGCAACTTCAGTGGACCTGGGATTTGAACCCCCAACCTTCAGATTGATAGCCCAATCCCCTGACCACTGAGCTACCGTGCCCATTTAGCTACCCGGACCATCAACCACACCCTAATCCAATTTTACCCTGTGAGGTGACTAGAACCCTGCCGCTGGGTTGGAGAAAATGATGTAGTCGGTGCAGCATGTGAGTCAATGGATACAACTGAGATTGTACGACGATTACTGGATGGAACCTGGATAATAATTGGACTGGCCGTCCTGCAGAACCCCCTTAGTGGACTTACATATAATTTTCCAATTGTTAAATATAGTCACCCGATCTCGACACTATCTGTACATTAGTGTCCTACACTGTTGATGCTGCCCGGCCACTCAAGGAGGACGAGTCCCTCACTGAGTCTTGGTCCTCACAAGGTTTCTTCCTTAAAATAACAACACAACAAGGAGTTTTTTCTTGCCACTGTCGCTTCGGTTTGCTCTTTGGGGGTTTAAAGGCTTTTAACTCCCGCTTATAAATAAATGACTTGAACTTGAACTATGGCGGCACGGTGGCTTAGTGGTCAGCACGTTCTCCACTCAGCACTAGGGATTCCCGGTTCGAATCCCAATCTGGGTGGAGTTTCCATGTTCTCCCCGTGTCCGCGTGGGTTTCCTCCGGGTTCTCCGGTTTCCTCCCACAGTCCAAAAACATGGATCAAGTCAATTGAGTTCTCCAAATTGCCCCTATAGAGTGTGTCTGTGTGAGTGAGTGTGTGCCCAGCGATGGACTGGCGCCCTGTCCTGGGTGTATCTACCCAGCGCCCGAGACGTTCTCCCCTGGATGGGCATGGGGAACACCCCCAGACACTAATAGAGGATAAAGCGGGAGATGATGAATGAATGAATGAATGAATGAACTTAGATTGGAAAGTTGACGGAACCCAAAACAACGCTTTACACACCGGTGTTTCTCAGAGAAGCTGCAGATGAGCTGCAGCACGGTGCTGTCGGTTACGAGGTCCAGCGGACTTTTGCCTTTGTGGTTGGCATAGTTGATATCGGCGCCCTCTTGAGCCAGGAAACAGGCGATGGCAGCGCCCACGTTCAGCTCGGTGTTTCCCAACAGGCCTGAGCTACTTAACTACACACACACACACACACACACACACACACACAGAAAAAAACATGATATATTTTCAAACACCTTGTACATTCAGATATTTATACATACTGTATGCTGATTGGCTACTTTAATAGATACCTGATATTTAGATTTAGACTCCTAGTCAGGTTCACTGTGGTGGACAACGGTTTTGAGAAGGCCTTATTCTATTCAAGTATGTAACCTAGGGGTGTCTTCAACTAATTATTTTCATAGTCGAATCTGATTCGTCAGATTTTCCCTATAGTCGACTGATAGTTGAATCAGTGAAAATTTCACCACAAGATGGCGCTATAAGTGTGGTTTTTAAAAAATATATTTTTTTATATTTTACTTGCTTTATTAATGTGTAGCCTATTGTTAAAGCGCACACATCATTAAAAAAAAATATTAACAGAAATAAGGATGATTTTATTTGACAAAAGGCTATATATATAACGAAAACAAAGACATTTCATGTAAAAACTAATGCTTAGCAGCAGCCATGGGCACCCCCATGTGGTCAAAATGGTACATTCGACTATGAGGTTCATAGTCGACTACGGTTCTCCGAATCGAATCGTCGAATCAGCGAATATTGCAGCTCACCCCTAATGTAACCCTGTGCACAAGGCTCAAGGTCCATACGGACGTGGTGGGGTGGGGTGGGGAATCAAACAACTTGATTCCAGACCTCAACCCTACCCAACACCTTTGGAATAAACACTAATGGAGTTTGCTAAAGGCAGCACGGTGGCTTAGTGGTTAGCACGTTCTCCTCTCAGCACTAGGGATTCCCGGTTCGAATCCCCATCTGGGTGGAGTTTCCATGTTCTCCCCGTGTCCGCGTGGGTTTCCACTGGGTTCTCCGGTTTCCTCCCACAGACCAAAAACATGGATCAAGGTCAATTGAGTTCTCCAAATTGCCCAATAGAGTGTGTCTGTGTGAGTGAGTGTGTGCCCAGCGATAGATTGGCGCCCTGTCCTGGGTGTATCTGCCCAGCGCCTGAGACGTTCTCCCCTGGATGGGCATGGGGAACCCCCCGCAACCCTAATAGAGGATAAAGCGGAAGATAATGGATGGATGGGAGTTTGCTAAACACTCGTCGACGTCATGAAGGTCTTCAGGTGTCCTTATATGGCAGTGGCAGGTTCGGGTTAAAATATTTTGGGATTCTGCATACAAGGATTTAAAACTGTGGATGCATGAAATTGATTAACTGGCAACCTGGATGTCAGAGCCTTTGTTTCTGCAGTGCTGTGTGTGTGTGTGTGTGTGTGTGTGTGTGTGTGTGTGTGTGTGTGGGGCACTTTGTCTACGACCTTCAGGCACATCTCAAACATTACAGAAAAAAAAGTACAACAACCCCCACACTGTTTCCCATCTCCCGCCCCCCCGTTCTCACTTTGCTGTATAGGGTGGAGGCGTCCCTTTCTGCGGCGCTCAGGACGATGGCCCGCTGTTGGCGCCCGAGCGCAGCGTGCATGGCCGTGTCCCCCTCCTCGTCCTCGGCGTTCACGTTGGCCCGCTCCGCCACCAGCAGCTCTACCAGCCGAATGTGGCCCTGAGTCACCGCCAGCTGCAGCGGCGTCTGGCTGCGGTTATTGCGGATGTTGATGTCGCAGCGGCCCTGAGGACAACGAGGCGGTTAGTTCAGCGCAGAACGAAACTGCAGAACACGGGACAAAAACAACCGGCAAATTAAACACCAAGAGGAAGGCACGCCCATATATGGCACTAGGGGGTCACAAAATCATAATAAATATAATTAGAACCTGGTACGTTGGTGTGTGTATATTTATGTAATGGTGTGTGTTTTGGTGTATGTGTAAGTGTGTTGCTGTGTGTGTGTGTGTATCAGTGTGATGGTGTGTGTTGGGATATGTATGATGTGTACAGTATGTGTGTTGGTTGGTGTATGTGTTGTAGTGTGTGTCTATGTGTGTGCTGCTGTTTGTGTATATCAGTGTATAATGGTGTGTATGTGTGTTGGTTGGTGTATGTGTTGGTGTGTGTGTGTGTGTATGTGTGTGCTTCTGTGTGTGTATATCAGTGTGTGATGGTGTGTGTTGGGATATGTATAATGGTGTGTATTTGTGTTGGTTGGTGTATGTGTTGGTGTGTGTGTGTGTGTGTATGTGTGTGCTGCTGTGTGTGTGTATCAGTGTTTGATTGTGTGTGTTGTCGTATGTGTGTTGGTTGGTCTATGTGTGAGTGTGTGTGTGTATCAGTGTGTGATGGTGTGTGTTGGGCTTTGTATGATGGTGTGTATTTGTGTTGGCTGGTGTATGTGTGCGTGTGTGTGTGTGTGTGTGTATGTGTAATGGTATGTGTGTTGGTGTGTGTGTTGGTTTGTGTGTGTAATGGTATGTGTGTTGGGGTATGTGTGATGGTGTGTACGTGTGTGTGTATGTGCTGCTGTGTGTGTGTGTGTGTATCAGTGTGTGATGGTGTGTGTTGGGCTATGTATGATGGTGTGTATTTGTGTTGGCTGGTGTATGTGTGTACGTGTGTGTGTGTGTGTGTGTGTGTGTGTTTGGTTTAGTCGAAACCAATACTGTGGAACCTTCACGTCCTCAACGATCACATTGATTAATCAATGCCAAGTAAATGCCTTTTTTAAGATTGATGATGTCATGCAGATGAGGTCATGACAGGAACATCACTGAACCCGGGTTCGGGTCTCCTCCTGGGTCGCTTCACTTTCCAAACAACCCTAGATATGATTTCACTCCCAAGTGTCACCACCGAGTCATGAAAAATAAATCTGTACCTTTTTATATATTTCAAATTAATGGAGGCTCCATATTTACTACTCATTACAGTAGTACAGTCTTTGATTAAAGGCTCCTCCCCCATCAGGGTCGATACCCCATTACCTCTCCCACTGAGCCACCACCACTGATCCAGCATCAGTACCTGGGACTGGATAATGGGATCGAAGTACCATCGTGTGCCACACGGGGGCGGAATTGCTTTCTTAATACAAACGTGCTCTTAAGAGCTGTAGGCTATTTCACCTGCAAACAACCCCCCCCCCCCCATGGGGCCATCAATATCTCCCCCCCCCCCATGGGCCCATCAATATCTCACCCCCCCCCCCCCATGGGCCCATCGACCAGGACCAGGTGCAGTGCTGCTTAATGAAGCCTGGAACCAATGAAAGAGCAGAGAACCCAAAGACACGTGAAGGATTAGACACTAAACCCTGAACTAGACCTGTCTGTACCGTGTTCTACGACTGCAACAAACCTGGGGGATGCTGAGGGAAAGAAGGGCCTTCCCCATACTGATGTAAAAGCATTTAACCGGCCCCTTTAACATTAGCATATACACTAGAAACATTATACACACTGAATACACTATAGGGTGGACTATAGGGTGGCTTAGTGCTTAGCATGTTCTCCTCTCAGCGCTAGGGATTCCCGGTTCGAATCCCAATCTGGGTGGAGTTTCCATGTTCTCCCCGTGTCCACGTGGGTTTCCACCGGGTTCTCCGGTTTCCTCCCACAGTCCAAAAACATGGATCAAGTTCAAATGAGTTCTCCAAATTGCCCCATATAGAGTGTGTGAGTGTGTGCCCAGCAATGGATTGGTGCCCTGTCCTGGGTGTATCTGCCCAGCGCCCGAGACGTTCTCCCCTGGATGGGCATGGGGAACCCCCCCCCCGCGACCCTAACAGAGGATAAAGCGGGAGATAATGAATGAATGAATGAACATTATACACACTATATACTATAGGGCGGCACGGTGGCTTAGTGGTTAGTTAGCATGTTCTCCTCTCTGCACTAGGGATTCCCGGTTCGAATCCCAATCTGGGTGGAGTTTCCATGTTCTCCCCGTGTCCACGTGGGTTTCCACCGGGTTCTCTGGTTTCCTCCCACAGTCCAAAAACATGGATCAAGGTCAACTGAAATCTCCAAATTGCCCCATATAGAGTGTGTCTGTGTGAGTGAGTGTGTGCCCAGTGATGGATTGGCGCCCTGTCCTGGGTCTATCTGCCCAGTGCCTGAGATGTTCTCCCCTGAATGGGCATGGGGAACCCCCCCCCCACGACCCTAATATAGGATAAAGCGGAAGATAATGGATGAATGGATATACACTATATACACTCACTGGTCACAGTATTGGTCACCGTGTCTTTCCGTGTCCTTTATTGATGATGGACACAATCTATAATTATATAAACTAAAAACAATGCTTCGTATGGAGCTCCATTAAAAGAAACCGTGTTACCTCCTTTATGAGGATCTCCGCCACGTCGTGATGGTTGTTCAGGGCAGCCAGGTGAAGGGAGGAGAACCCATCCTCCTTTTTTACATCGACCAGCTGCCGGGCTCGAGCCAGGATCTTCTCTGTACCACTGTAGAAACAGACACCACATCTCCTGTAATGCCTTATAGACAGCAGTTGCCCCATCTTTATAATGCCTTAAACACAACGGATGCCACATCTCCTATAATCCCTCATAGACAGCAGCTGCCACATCTACTATAATGCCTTAAAAACAACGGATGACACATCTCCTTGCAGCTGCCACATCTACTATAATGCCTTAAACACAACGGTTGCCACATCTCCTACAATCCCTCAGACAGCAGCTGCCACATCTTTATAATGCCTTAAACACAACGGATGCCACATCTCCTATAATCCCTCAGACAGCAGCTGCCACATCTACTATAATGCCTTAAAAACAACGGATGACGCATCTCCTAGCAGCTGCCACATCTACTATAATGCCTTAAACACAACGGATGCCACATCTCCTATAATCCCTCAGACAGCAGCTGCCACATCTCCTATAATCCCTCAGACAGCAGCTGCCACATCTACTATAATGCCTTAAACACAACGGATGCCACATTTCCTATAATCGCTCAGACAGCAGCTGCCACATCTATTATAATGCCTTAAACACAACGGATGCCACATCTCCTATAATCCCTCAGACAGCAGCTGCCACATCTATTATAATGCCTTAAACACAACGGATGCCACATCTCCTATAATCCCTCAGCCAGCAGCTGCCACATTTACTATAATGCCTTAAAAACAACGGATGACACATCTCCTATAATCCCTCATAGACAGCAGCTGCCACATCTACTATAATGCCTTAAACACAACGGATGCCACATCTCCTATAATCCTTCAGACAGCAGCTGCCACATCTACTATAATGCCTTAAACACAACGGATGCCACATCTCCTATAATCCCTCAGACAGCAGCTGCCACATCTTTATAATGCCTTAAACACAATGTTGCAACAGCTACTGCAATCCCTCATACACAGCAGTTGCCCCATCTTTATAATGCCTTAAACACAACGGATGCCACATCTAATATAATCCCTCAGACAGCAGCTGCCACATCTACTTTAATGCCTTAAACCCAACGGATGCCACATCTCCTATAATCCCTCAGACAGCAGCTGACACATCTACTATAATGCCTTAAACACAACGGTTGCAACATCTACTGTAATCCCTCATACACAGCAGTTGGCACATCTATTATAATCCCTCAAACATGACGGTTGCGACATCTATTGTAATCCCTCATGTTTTCAGCCCAAGCTGCTCATATGGTCAGATATCCAAGGCGTATCTCACTTGCAACAGCAAGGTCAAGCTCAAGGTCAAGTAATTTCTTTATGTAGCGCTTTTTACAAGAGCACATTGTCACAAAGCAGCTTTATAAGCCTTTAAAGCTCCCTGTTAACTTGTTATCTTAAGGAAGAAACCTTGGGAGGACCAAGGCTCAGTGGGGGACAGCATCGACAGCGAGTGTGTCTACATGGAACATGTTGGCAGACAGCGGAACCATGTTCTTCAACTTCTCAAGTCTGCGTATCAACATGTGAGCCGGATTTTTGCCGTCTATATTCAGCTGACCTCTGACCGCATTCTCACAACCCCCTCGCCTTTTTCTTCTTCTTTTCCCATATGATGTGTGTGTGTGTGTGTGTGTGTGTGTGTGTGTGTGTGTGTGTGGGACAAGTTGGACTTCCCCTTATTTCCCCATTTCCTTCTTGAAAATAAACAAACACCTTCCACGCAGAAGCGGTCAGCACTTCGCTGAAGCTGAAACGTCCCGACAGCCGCATCTCTTTAATGCGTGTGAGATACAGAGGCATGAAGATGGACGGATAACAAGGCCCCCGAATCAGAGAGATAGAGAGGAAGCTAGGATTCATGGGAAGAATCCCAGCCTGCTGGAACGTGAAAATCTCTGCACGATGTAGAGACCCGTACTGCACATATGACAGTTGCCAGAACAGATCCAGCATGTGGTTTATGATTCTTCAGGCCTGAGTGAGTGTGGACCTCATCTCACGCCTTTCTTGGTCGCTAGATCATTTCTCCCCATACAAGGGAACGCCTGTCACAGCAGGGTGAGGGAAAGGTGAGGACCAGTGAAGGGTGTCTATCTGGCACTCTGTAGGGATTTAGCTGATAAGCATTGTGAAGCACTGCCAACTGTAAAGCACAGAGGGGGCCCGAGACCTACTGCGCTGTGGGACTGTGGTAGATGCAATGAAGGTGCACGGGTGACCAGATTCACATTCAGGGGAAAATGTTTTGGTCGCTGGGCAGATACACCCAGAACAGGGTGTTAATCCATTTCTGGGCACACTCACTCAGACACTATATAAGGGCAATTTACACAATTTAGAGAAAGGGCAATTTAGAAAGGGGTAATTTATCCATCCATCCATTATCTTCTGCTTTATCCTCTATTAGGGTCACGTGGGGGGGGGGGGGGGGGTTCCCCATGCCCATCCAGGGCAGAACGTTTCGGGCGCTGGGAAGATACACCCAGGACAGGGCGCCAATCTATCGCTGGGCACACACTCACTCACTCAAACACACTTTATATGGGGCAATTTGGAGAATTCAATTTTATCCATGTTTTTGGACTGTGGGAGGAAACCGGAGAACCCGGAGGAAACCCACGCGGACACGGGGAGAACATGGAAACTCCACCCAGATTGGGATTGGAACCGGGATTTCCTAGCGCTGAGAGGAGAATGTGCTAACCACTAAGCCACCGTGCCGTGGGGGTTGCCCATTCAGGGGAAAATGTTTTGGTCGCTGGGCAGATACACCCAGGACAGGGTGCTAATCCGTTTCTGGGCACACTCACACACTATATAGGGGCAATTCACATAGGCACAATTTAGATAAAGGGCAATTTAGAAAGGAACAATTTAGATAAGGGTAATTTAGATGGGGACAAAATGGATGGGGATGATTTAAACAGGGGAATTCACCATGAATCCATTATTTTGAAAGTGGAGAACCCAGAGAAAACCCACTGGGAGAACATTGAAACTCCACCCAAATCGTCATTCGAATCTGGATCTCCAGCGCTGAGAGACGGGCATGCTGACCACTACGCCAGGTCGAAATTCACCACTCTAAAATCTGGTGGAAAGCCATCTCAGAAGAATGAAAGCAGAAATATGGAACCACTTGAGATGAGACGCCATCAGATCGCTAAATACTTACAGCTTGTTGCCTTTGAGGGCGGCGTGGTGGAGCAGGTTGAAGCCCCGGTTGTTCTGCTGCGTGAAGTCGATGTTGGGCACCACGGTCAGGATCTCGATGATGTTCCCGAAGTCTTTGGCGATGGCGTCATGCAGCGGTGTGTCACCATACGAGTCCTGATGATAAGAGTGGAAACTGTTACACCCTTACGACACTTAAGTGCACTTCACTTACCATATATCCACCACCCTAATAATACCTGCTCTGTGGGGGTCCTGATGTTTAGGAGTCTAATGTAAAGTAATGTCTAAGTATAAAGAGAAAAACATGGACTACAGCCTGTAAATATAGAACTGTTTATAGAAGTCCATCTATATGGTAAGTGAAGCTGATATAATGGGTAATGTGGCATTGTGTGGGATGTTGGCTTAGTGGTTAGCATGTTCTCCTCTCAGCACTAGGGGTCCCCGGTTCGAATCCCAATCTGGGTGGAGTTTCCATGTTCTCCCCGTCTCCACGTGGGTTTCCTCCGGGTTCTCTGGTTTCCTCCCACAGTCCAAAAACATGGATCAAGATCAATGAAATTCTCCAAATTGCCCCATATAGAGTGTGTATGTGTGAGTGAGTGTGTGCCCAGCGATAGATTGACGCCCTGTTCTGGGTGTATCTGCCCAGCGCCCAAAACGTTCTCCCCTGGACAGGCATGGGGAACACCCCCCCCCCCCCCATAAATGTCTCTTATCTATAAAGCTCATTTCCATCACGAAGAAGAAGAAAAAAGTCAGAATTCTGATTTTTAATCTCACACCATCTGGGTGGAGTTTCCATGTTCTCCCCGTCTCCACGTGGGTTTCCTCCGGGTTCTCCGGTTTCCTCCCACAGTCCAAAAACATGGATCAAGATCAATGAAATTCTCCAAATTGCCCCATATAGAGTGTGTCTGTGTGAGTGAGTGAGTGCCCAGCGATAGATTGGCGCCCTGTCCTGGGTGTATCTGCCCAGCGCCCAAAACATTCTCCCCTGGATGGGCATGGGGAACCCCCCCCACCATAAATGTCTTCCATCACGAAGAAGAAGAAAAAAGTCAGAATTCAGATTTTTAATCTCACACCATCTGGGTGGAGTTTCCATGTTCTCCCCGTCTCCACGTGGGTTTCCTCCGGGTTCTCCGGTTTCCTCCCATATGGATCAAGATCAATGAAATTCTCCAACTTGCCCCATATAGAGTGTGTCTGTGTGAGTGAGTGTGTGCCCAGCAATAGATTGGCGCCCTGTCCTGGGTGTATCTGCCCAGCGCCCGAGACGTTCTCCCCTGGATGGGCATGAGGAACCTCCCTGTGATCCTAGTAGAGGATAAAGTAAAAGATAATGGATGGATGGTGTGATTGTGTCTAATAAAGTGGCCAGTGAGTCTATATAGAATAAATGACACTGCATGAAATGAAGCCAACAGACTGATTACGTAAATAAACACGAGTGTAAATTTGGTTCTTGGACAGAAGGGTGTCTTCATAAAGTCTGAGTGTGCACTTCTCTCATGGGACGCTGCCAGAGGGCACGACTGCTCCGGGGTTTTGTGGGAATCAGCTTTTTGCAAGCTGCTGGCCACGGGAAATTAGACACTGCTGCAATCAGACGATGGGATACTCTCACTGACATTTGAAACAAAACTGTAAACGGACCAAACAAGTCGCTTTCTGTTGCTCTATGGAATGAGCGTTGATCTGTGCGGCCATGTTGTTAAAACGCCTGTAAGAGCAGGACATTTAGGTTTAATCCATCCATCCATTATCTTTCGCTTTATCCTCTATTAGGGTCGCGGGGGGGGGGGGGGTTCCCCATGCCCATCCAGGGGAGAACGTTTCGGGCGCTGGGCAGATACACCCAGGACAGGGCACCAATCTATCTTTGGGCACACACTCACCACTCACTCACACAGACACACTTTATATGGGGCAATTTGGAGAATTCAATTGACTTGATCCATGTTTTTGGACTGTGGGAGGAAACCGGAGAACCCGGAGGAAACCCACGGGGACACGGGGAGAACATGGAAACTCCACCCAGATTGGGATTCGAACCGGGAATCCCTAGCGCTGAGAGGAGAACATGCTAACCACTAAGCCACCGTGCCATTTAGGTTTAATCCAGACAGGAGAATCCCACTGGCAACACTTTGGTCTTATGAGTGCTGGGATAGGATTCAACAACACCTGTTCGTGACCAGGATGAAATGAAAACGAGGATAAATAAACCAGGAGGTTTGTTCTATGAGCGGCACGGTGGCTTAGTGGTTAGCATGTTCTCCTCTCAGCGCTAGGGATTCCCGGTTCGGATCCCCATCTGGGTGGAGTTTCCATGTTCTCCCCGTGTCCTTGTGGGTTTCCTCCGGGTTCTCCGGTTTCCTCCCACGGTCCAAAAACATGGATCAAGTTAATTGAGTTCTCTAAATTGCCCCATATAGAGTGTGTATGTGTGAGTGAGTGTGTGCCCAGGGATGGATTGGCACCCTGTCCTGGGTGTATCTGCCCAGCGCCCGAGACGTTCTCCCCTGGATGGGCTTGGCGACCCTAGTAGAGGACAAAGCGGAAGACAATGGATGGATGTTCTTTAATTATTAAAAAATCATTAGAAGCACGACTCTGATGCAGCGCGGTGTGGGTCAGGGTGCTGAGTCAGAGACAGCAGAGCAGCTGCAGAGCCTCCAGCCCTGGTCACTCACTCACCCACTGACCCACTGCACACAGCTGTGGTGTTGCACGTAGCCAGTGGTGAGTGTGAGAGGACGGAGCACAGCGTGGTATCTGAACAGTAGGGGTGAGCTGCAATATTCGCTGATTCGACGATTCGATTCAGAGAACCGTAGTCGACTATGAATCTCATAGTCGAATGTAACATTTTGACCACATGGGGGTGTCCATGGCTGCTGCTAAGCATTAGTTTTTACATGAAATGTCTTTGTTTTCGTTATATATATATATATATATATATATATATATATATATATATATATATATATATATATATATATTAGGGCTGTATTCAACAAAGGATTTTCATAGTCGAATCTGATTCGTCAGATTTTCCCTATAGTCGACTGATAGTCGAATCCGTTAAAATTTCACCACAAGATGGCGCTATAAGCGTGGTTTTTAAAAAAGTTTTTTTCTATATTTTACTTGTTTTTCTAGAGCACCGTAAATGGGATCCCCGTTCTGGACTTTTTTCCACTTCAAAGGAAAAACCTAAAAAAACCTAAAATCCTAAAAATTAGGATGATTTTATTTGACAAAAGGCTATATATATAACGAAAACAAAGACATTTCATGTAAAAACTAATGCTTAGCAGCAGCCATGCACACCCCCATGTGGTCAAAATGGTACATTCGACTATGAGGTTCATAGTCGACTACGGTTCTCCGAATTGAATCGTCGAATCAGTGAATATTGCAGCTCACCCCTAATAAATATATATATATATATATATATATAGCCTTTTGTCAAATAAAATCATCCTGTCACAAATGTCCGTCTTTCCCCGGAGATGAGCGGCTCCGCGGGGAAATCGCGAACACCGCTCGCACATAATGAGCGTCTTCCGTGATCCGGCTACGCGTAAGCCACAGCGTCAGCCGGTCTAAACAGAGGGAGACGCTCCCACGAGTGCGACCTGCGCAGAACAAATGCGCAGCGACACACCGTGCCAGAAATGCTGATGGAGAAAAACTGGAACACCGGGATAAAAACCAAAACTAGAATTTATTAAAAAAGTGGTGCCGAAACACCAACAGAAAGGGGGTAAACGAACAAAGCAACATCGGGTAAGGTAACCACAAATTAAAGACGTGCACTAAAGGCTCATTTATGCTCAACGTTAAATACGGAAACGGAATACAGACGGAGCCTTTGGTCCGTACTCTGCGTTCATTTCGTACGTAATTTGCACGTTTTCTGAAAGCTTGCGGATGCGGACAGGACGGAGCAATACCACTGGAAACCGTGGGGGCAGTGCATGATGCGACCACTTCCATATGTACACGAAGGAGAAGAAAAACATGGCGGAACTTTTTGAAGACCGGTTGTGCGAGTTGGTGCGCAATTTTAATCATTTATATGATGTTCCTTCGCCGGGGCACAGGGACAAACAGTTGTTACAAAACTGTTACAAAAAAGTTCCTCCGCCGTCGCCATGTTTGATTTTTACTCTAAACTGCCCTCTAATGGATGTAGTGTAAAACAACCATATCAACGGAGCTGACGCGAGGAAGTATGTGGGCAGTAACTCTTATATCGCATGAAGCGCACGCACATATTTCCGTACGCAGAGGGAGTATAAATGAGGCTTAACCCAACCAATCACCCAAGTGCGATAATCAGAAACCAAACGAGGGACAAGTGCCGCAGGTGATTGTTACACATCCTAATTTCTGTTAATATATTTTTTTAAATGATGTGTGCGCTTTAACCCATTTACGGTGCTCTTGAAAAACAAAGCATAATATTTAAAAAAATCTTTTTTAAAAAAAACACGCTTATAGCGCCATCTTGTGGTGAAATTTTAACTGATTCGACTATCAGTCGACGAATCAGATTCGACTGTGAAAATCCTTCATTGAATACAGCCCTACTGAACAGCCGTGTGTGTGTGTGTGTGTGTGTGTGTGTGTGTGTGTGTGTGTGTGTGTGTGTACAATACCTGCAGGTTGACGTCGGCTGAGTGCTCTATTAACACCTTGACCACCTCGATGAAACCCTTATTAACGGCGATGTGCAGCGCCGTGCACATGGAGTTATTCAGGAGGTTGACCTTGGCCCCTTTGCTGAGGAGTAGACGTGTGATTTCGGCTTGGTTTCTACACACACACACACACACACACACACACACACACACACACACACTCACTGTAGCTACTCTTACTGACACACATCCCTGTATCATCTGCACAGGCTCCTGTATATTTACCCGAACGCCGTATAGTGAAGCGCGGCGTCTCCGTCCTCATCCTTCGTCTCAATGCTGCTGTTGGCCTGCAGCAGGACCTTTACCACCTCCATGTGACCCTGGTGGGCCGCCACCTGCAGCGCCGTCTTGCCCTGGTTTTTAATATCCACCTGTGACATCATGATCATAGTATTTAATCATAGTATTTCAAACTTTCAACTTTTTTTACTGTAAATTCCAATACATCACACACTGCATTTCACTTTCTTGTTTTTATGTTTTTTATGTTTAAATGTTGCCCAGCGATGGATTGGCGCCCTGTCCTGGGTCTTTCTGCCCAGCGCCCGAAATGTTCTCCCCTGGATGGGCATGGGGAACCCCACCGCGACCCTAATAGAGGACAAAGCGGGAGATAATGAATGAATGAATGTTTAAATGTCATAAATGACTGTAACCGCGGGAAAGTGAGGAACGTAATTTCGATTACTTTGTATGTAGTGTACATGTCAAGAAATTGACAATAAAGCCGACTTTGACTTTGACTTTGATAATGCATTCGATTTAGGACAGAGCAGCACCGACGCCAACTACAGGCTCGGGACCCTGATGAGGGTCACTGGATTGACACTGTACAGCCATGCTGGGGTTCAGTTTAAGTTCCTCTTTCTTCTAGTTAAAGTCTAAATGCAAATAGTGAATATGCAAATATTAATTAATGTATATTAAAAATAGCAGCACTGTGCTTAGCACGTCAGCTTCTCAGCGCTGGGGATCCAGGTTCAAATCCCAATCTGGGTGGAGTTTCCATGTTCTCCCTGTGTCTGCCTGGGGTTTAATCCGGGTTCTCCGTTTTCCCACGGTCTAAAAACATGGATTTAAATTGGCCCCATGGATTTGCCTAGTGCCCAAAAAGTTCTCCTTTGGATGGGCATGGGGAACTTGCACACAACCCTAAGAGAGGATTAAGCAGGGGTTCTCCGGTTTCATCTCACAGTCCACAAACATGGCATCTGTGTGTGTGTGAGTGAGTGTGTGCCCAGCAATGGATTGGCACCCTGTTCTGGGTGTATCTGCCCAGAGCCTGAAACGTTCTCCCCTGGATGAGCATGGGGACCCTGGTATAAGATTAAAAGGAAGATCCATCCATCCATTATCTTCCACTTTATCCTTTATTAGGGTCGCGCGGGACGGGGTGGGGGGTATACACACTCTATATGGGGCAATTTGATCCATGTTTTTGGACTGTGGGAGGAAACCGGAGAACCCGGAGCAAACCCACACAGACATGGGGAGAACATGGAAACTCAAACCGGGAATCCCTAGCGCTGAGAGGAGAACATGCTAACCACTAAGCCACCGTGCCACCCTAAAAGGAGGATAATGAATGAAAAATCTATTAAAACGGAGACTTTCAAAGGAGGCGGCACGTTGGCTTAGTGGTTAGCATGTTCTCCTCTCAGCATTAGGGATTCCCGGTTTGAATCCCAAACTGGGTGGAGTTTCCACGTTCTCCCCATGTCCGCGTGGGTTTCCTCAGGGTTCTCCGGTTTCCTCCCACAGTCCAAAAACATGGATCAAGTCAATTGAGTTCTCCAAATTGCCCCATATAGAGTGTGTTTGTGTCTGTGAGTGAGTGTGTGCCCAGCGATGGGTTGGCGCCCTGCCCAGCGCCCGAAACGTTGTCCCCTGGATGGGGATGGGGAACCCCCCACGACCCTAATAGAGGATAAAGCGGAAGATGATGGATGGATGAACTTTCAAAGGACAGAAACATCACAAGATGGAGGTAGAGCTGATCACGTAACAGACGTAAGAGGATCAACACTTACTTTATCTGGATGTTTCTGAAGCAGCTCGCGGACTTTGGCGGAGTTGCCGTGCGCAGCCTCGATCACCAGGTGACCCGGGTTGTCCTGCTCGGTGGACTGAGACAGAAGCTTCTCCAGGACTGAAATCACTGTGGCTAAAATAAACACACACACACACAAATACACCTTTAATCCAGAGCTCAGGGTTCCATTTCCAAACACGAGCACGGGTTCAGACTGGACTGAATGAGTCAAAATGTCCCCATGCACTGGTTTCAGCGTCTCCATGCCAACCAAACGAGGAGGCTGAAGAGCAGGAATCCATCCAGGTGGAAAGCAAAGTGCGGCGGGTGGAAGGGAGATGCACGGATGTGATTATTAGGCATGCAAACAACAACCGGACAAACGAAGCAAGAAAGGAGCCAGAGGTTCGAAGCAAACAGAGCTGCACAGGTGGAGGGCATGAACGCAGCTCCGCCATTGGCCGCTCGGCTCTTACTTCCGGCTTCACTGGGGTTCTCGGCCGTCATCAGGTTCGCGTCCACCTCTCCCGGCTGAGCCGAGAGGCAGGCCGGGTTAAACGTCCACGTGTGCCCTCCGAACGCCACGCGCAGGTCGCCGTCCGCGTACACCTTCAGAACCTTGCCGACCTGGCCCAAAGCCTGAGAACACACACAGCCGCACGCCGGCTCGGGTCACGGGGTGAGAGCAAACAGCGCTATCGCAACCTGCCACCTGGACTTGCGTAAGCTCGGGTCCTGCATGCTCGACCACGGCGTTAATTTATAACTAGTGTAGAGTACCATGGTTCAGGAACCTTTGGGGCTTTATAGGAACCCTGTGTCCTGTGAGCGCCGATGAAAGACTAGAGGATGAAGAACACAAATTGTGCAGCAACAGATGACCTGTCTCTGATTCTAAGTAGAGTACCATGGTTCAGGAACCATTGGAGCTTTATAGGAACCGGTTCGAATCCCCATCTGGGTGGAGTTTCCATGTTCCCCCTGTGTCCCCGTGGGTTTCCTCCGGGTTCTCCGGTTTCCTCCCACAGTCCAAAAACATGGATCAAGTCAATAGAATTCTCAAAATTGGCCCATATAGAGTGTGTATGTGTGAGAGTGTGTGCTCAGCGATGGATTTGCGCCCTGCCCAGCGCCCGAGATGTTCTCCCCTGGATGGGCATGGGGAACCCTCCCACGACCCTAATAGAGGATAAAGCAGGAGATAATGAATGAATGAATGAATGGTTTAAACCAGTTGCTTAGTGTTTAGCAAGTTCGCCATTCAGCGCTAGGGATTCCCGGTTCGAATCCCCATCTGGATGGAGTTTCCATGTTCTCCCCGTGTCTGTGTGGGTTTCCTCCTACAGTCCAAAAACATGGATCAAGTCAATTGAATTCTCAAAAAGTGTGTCTGTGTGAGTGAGTGTGTGCTCAGAGATGGATTGGCGCCCTGTCCTGGGTGTATCTGCCCAGCGCCCGAGACGTTCTCCCCTGGATGGGCATGGGGAACCCCCCCACGACCCTAATAGAGGATAAAGCGGGAGATAATGAATGAATGAATGGTTCAAACCAATACAGGGTTTAAAATCCAGCAGCTCAAAACACACACACCACCACCACCATGCCGGGAATCCTCCACCACCCTAATATACCTGCTCTGTGGGGGTCCTGATTATTAATACCCAATTAAGACTACATAGAGAACCTGATGGACTACAATCTGTAATAATAGAACTACAAAAACCATCTTTATAGTAATTACAGCTGATATAAGTTCAG
The DNA here is from genome assembly GCA_019802505.1 of Corydoras sp. C115. Taxonomy (NCBI): domain Eukaryota; kingdom Metazoa; phylum Chordata; class Actinopteri; order Siluriformes; family Callichthyidae; genus Corydoras; species Corydoras sp. C115. The sequence goes on along the minus strand of JAFMOC010000500.1, from coordinate 53,978 downwards.
AACTCAGACCTGCAGAGTCACTGTGTATTAAACGGAACCCCCCCCTACCCCCCTACCCCCCCCCCCCCCCCCCCCCCCCCTTAATGAAGTTATGCAGTGAGACTCTGAGCGAAGACAAAAGGCGGTTGTTTTGAGGAATGAAAACAGGAAGTTCTTCTGGCAAAGGCGCTTATGAGCCAACAGCAGAAACCACTGACATTTACAGCTCAACTTCCTGCCTTTCGAACGTCCACCATTACCAGTAACCTAACCGTCCCACCGTCCTCACGTCTGCATTCTAACAAACGCCCTGCGTCTGTAACGGGTGCGCATGATCCACCGTACGACCAAATGTTTGTGGACATCCCTCCTCCATCCATGCAGGATTGGGGCTGGTGTTCCAGGACGGTTAGACGGGGTGGATGGAGAAACCTACAGGTGCCATGCTGTCGGTCCACTCTCCATGTCCAGCTTGGAGCATCTTCACCGTGTCTATGTCGTCGAGGACCCGAACCAACTCGCCCACTGCGAATGTGTTCACCTGGACACACGCGGAACAGAAGAGAACACACAGGGGTGAGAAGGTGGAGCATCTACTTTAAATAGCCATGACAGGAGGGATGGAGCTAATCAGCAGTGAGGCGCAGCACGTGTTCGGCTTATGTAACGACGGACACTGTTGTTCTCCACGTGTCCTTGTGCGTTCTCCGGGTTCTCGGGTTTCCTCCCACAGTCCAGAAACATGGGTTCAAGATAAGTGGCTGCTCTAAATTGCCCCATATACTGTGTGTGAGGGAGTGTGTGCCCAGTGATGGATTGGCACCCTGTTCTGTAAGTATCTGCCCAGCGCCCGAAATGTTCTCACTGCATGGGCATGGGGAACCCACCCTCCCACCGCGACCCTAATAGAGGATAAAGTAGAACATATTGGATGGATGGAATAAAACACGGGCGGACATGGCTTAGTGGTTAGCATGTTCTCCTCTCGGAGCTAGGGATTCCTGGTTGGAATCCCCATCTGGGTGGAGTTTCCATGTTCTCCCCGTGTCCGCGTGGTTTTCCTCCGGGTTCTCCGGTTTCCTCCCACAGTCCAAAAACATGGATCAAGGTCAATTGAGTTCTCCAAATTGCCCCATATAGAGTGTGTCTGTGTGTGTGAGTGAGTGTGTGCCCAGCGATAGAGATTGGTGCCCTGTTCTGTAAGTATCTGCCCAGCGCCCGAAATGTTCTCACTGGATGGGCATGGGGAACCCACCCTCCCCCCGCGACCCTAATAGAGGATAAAGTGGAAGATATTGGATGGAATAAAACACAGGCGGCACGGTGGCTTAGTGGTTAGCATGTTCTCCTCTCAGCACTAGGGATTCCTGGTTCGAATCCCAATCTGGGTGGAGTTTCCATGTTCTCCCCGTGTCCGTGTGGGTTTCCTCCGGGTTCTCCGGTTTCCTCCCACAGTCCAAAAACATGGATCAAGTAAATTGAATTCTCAAAATTGCCCCATATAGAGTGTTTGTGTGTGAGTGAGTGTGTGCCCAGCAATGGATTGGCGCCCTGTCCTGGGTCTATCTGCCCAGCGCCCGAGACGTTCTCCCCTGGATGGGCATGGGGAACCCCACCGCGACCCTAATAGAGGATAAAGCGGGAGATAATGAATGAATGAATGAATATATTTCTTTCTTTTTTGTTTTCTTTATTGTTAATAAGGATACATTGTTATAAACGAGGTGCACTTATAACAAATTTATAGACAAATCATACTACAGTGGGCGTGTAAAAATACTTTTTCATCCCATTTTGTCATGTACGGGGGGGCGCAAAAAGTTTTCTTCTTTCTAGGGGGGGCTCAACAGAAAATAATTGAGAAGCACTGATCTATATTCATATGGAGTGGAAACTGAGCCATGATGCTAATTATTTCTCTGACCATCATCTTATTTATGTTACATAAAACCCAGAAAGGTGGAGAAGGGGCCGTGCATCATTCCAACAGCGTGCATACTGACACTGAGCAGTGGAGGGCTGCTGCTTACATGCCGGAGCTTTTCATCAAGCATTCTTAAATCCAATTATGGTCCGAGGCCTCGGAGAGGAAACATGAGCTGGATTTCAAACGCTCACCCATCTGAGAGAAACAGGAGCCGGGGAAAAGACGCCCCCACCATAACCCCGCCCTCTGGGGTGTTATATTCAATAAAATGGGTTTGCATTAAGACCTGAAAATATGAGTGCAGTCTTTAATCCCTCTGATATAAATCAGAGCCTGTATGATGATACCTTGGTTAGGGCTCCTGGATGGAAGGTCCAGCGTATGTTGTTGCTGTACTGGACTCTGACGTCCCCTCTGTCTGTTATCCTGTGTACTGTCCCGATCCTGGAAATGTACTGCAGGCAACAGAAAATACAATTTGGGTTTATGGAGCAACAAGAACACATTTACAATCGGTCATTTATTGGACGCTTTTATCCAAAGAGACTTACAAGGTGAACACAGGGTTAATCACAACATCCCTGGAGCAATGAGGGTTAAGGGTCTTGCTCAAGGAACCACACTGGTGACTTCAGTGGACCTGGGATTTGAACCCCCAACCTTCAGCTTGATAGCCCAACACCCTGACCACTGAGCTACCACACCCACCTTAATTAATTTTAGTATCTATTTTTTTTGGGAACATCTGTCTCAAAGAAGGGCGATGGAGAAATTCACACAGTGGCTTAGTGGTTAGCACGTTCTCCTCTCAGCACTAGGGATTCCAGGTTCGAATCCCAATCTGGGTGAAGTTTCCATGTTCTCCACGTGTCCGCGTGGGTGTCCTCCAGGTTCTCTGGTTTCCTCCCACAGTCCAAAAACATGGATCAAGGTCAATTGAGTTCTCCAAATTGCCCCATATAGACTGTGTATGTCTGTGTGAGTGAGTGTGTGCCCAGCGATGGATTGGCGCCCTGTCCTGGGTGTATCTGCCCAGGGCCCGAGACGTTCTCCCCTGGATGGGCATGGGGAACCCCACCGCGACCCTAATAGAGGATAAAGCGGAAGATAATGAATGAATGAATGTGCCACAATGGGGAAATTCACACAGTGGCTTAGTGGTTAGCATGTTCTCCTCTCAGCACTAGGGATTCCCGGTTCGAATCCCAATCTGGGTGGAGTTTCCATGTTCTCCACATGTCCGCTTGGGTTTCCTACAGGTTCTCGGGTTTCCTCCCACAATCCAAAAACATGGATCAAGTCAATTGAGTTCTGCAAATTGCCCCATATAGACTGTGTATGTCTGTGTGAGTGAGTGTGTGCCCAGCGATAGATTGGCACCCTGTCCTGGGTGTATCTGCCCAGGAATTAAGGATACTCACCTCTGCCATTTTCGGATTCCAGCCTCCGTGCCCCTCCTGCATCTGCCTGAGGATGTCCACCTCCAGCAGACACTTGACTTTATCACCCTGCTGGAAGGAATGACCGTCGGCGCTCTCCTGCCTTTGCAGCTCTGCGTGTTCACCTGAATAAACAAACACAGCGGCTTGATCTTAAATCACCTTATAAATCAGATAGTTCCACTTCTTAAATATGATTGGCTGAGCCATTTGTCCAACTTAAATTTGTTTCAATGCGTGAAATACAATACATTATTTTAAATGATAAAATACAGATTAATATAAAGAGGGAGGGGCGGCACGGTGGCTTAGTGGTTAGCACGTTCGCCTCTCAGTGCTAGGGATTCCCGGTTCGAATCCCAATCTGGGTGGAGTTTCCATGTTCTCCCCGTGTCCGCGTGGGTTTCCTCAGAGTTCTCCGGTTTCCTCCCACAGACCAAAAACATGGATCAAGTCAATTGAATTCTCCAAATTGCCCCATATAGAGTGTGTTTGTGTTAGTGAGTGTGTGCCCAGTGATAGATTGACACCTTGTCCTGGGTGTATCTGCCCAGCGCCCGAAACTTTCTCTCCTGGATGGACAATAGGAACCCCACCGCGACCCTAGTAGAGGATAAAGTGGAAGATAATGGATGGATGGAGGTGGCTTAGTGGTTTGCATGTTCTCCTCTCAGCGCTAGGGATTCCCGGTTCGAATCCCAATCTGGGTGGAGTTTCCATGTTCTCCCCGTGTCTGCATGGGTTTCCTCCAGGTTCTCCGGTTTCCTCCCACAGTCCAAAAACATTAATCAAGGTCAATTAAATTCTCCAAATTGCCCCATATAGAGTGTGTGAGTAAGTGTGTGCCCAACGATAGATTGGCGCTCTGTCCTGGGTGTATCTGCCCAGCGCCCGAAACGTTCTCCCCTGGATGGGCATGGGGAACCCCACCGCGACCCTAATAGAGGATAAAGCGGGAGATAATGGATGGATGGATGGATGTAACTCTCGTCGTGCCTAACCACACCTCTTCCCCGTGATTTATTCACAATAATGCCACCCTCATACTCACGGCTTTATTATGTCTCATGCACCGTATCTCACATCAGTGGACTCATCCTCCAACACCAGCAGCAATTATTCAGCCATGTCTCAGATGTGGGACCAAAACTAACACCTCTACTCCTCACGCTGAGCAGGAATGACTTACTGCTGGTGTTGAACTACATGCTGATTTATTCAAAAGAGGTCTTGGGTATATTTTCTTGCTACTCCCGTTAGGATCAAGCGATCAGAAACAAAACAATATGCTTCAAATAATGACATGATACTCATCCAAGTAACAGAGTTTTCTTTCGCACCCAGTTTGGGGAGGTGCTCCTTGTAGTAGAAGCCTCCCTGGCAATCGGAGACATATTTGAGGTCGACCTTTCCTTTGTGTCCCATTCGGTAGACGTTGGTGGTGCCGTTGGACCAGGTGACGCTGGCCACGCTGCGGCCCGACTCCTGGTCCCAGCCGCGGATGTCCACCACCTTGCCGATCTTGCCCTCTCCCCCTGATCACGAACACAACAACACAGAGGCACAAAGACTACAGTGTGGGGTTCACAGGACATTTGGGGAAGTGCACACAACAGTGATGGTAGAAAACAGACACAGGGGCTGTGTTCCAAATCGCCTCATAACCTTCCTACAGAGTGCTGAAGAGGGAGGCTCTTTGAGGAAGTGAGTATGTAGTAAGGGTCTACGAATGTGACGCAGCCAATGAGAGGACTCAGAGGCAGAGCTAGGGACTCCGGTATCACCTTGGATGCATTTGGGTTAAATGTCGGTGGGTCTTGTCGAAAATTAAAAGAGAAACGAGGCGCCTTGGTGGCATTTACAACGTATATGTATTAAGTTTGTGAATAAATCCATTCCAGAGCCCAATTAATCCATCCTCCGCTCCTTATTGTGTCCCGTCATGCAGAACCTTGGTATGATAAGGACGCTTGAGGCACGAGGGGGAGACAATGCGGCACGGTCTCCAACGGAGATGCAATCCTGACGATTGGCCGTTGGAAGGGAGGCATGGCGTGGGTGGGGCAAGTCGGCGACAGGGCGGGGCAAGACAGGGATGGCATAAAGATTGCTGATCATTAGGCTGCTAGCCACTTGCTGCGCTCTAGAGGTTTGACGGCGATCAGGACTGTCACCTGATTCCTTGGCTCCGCCTCTCCCAAATCCAGCATCACATTCGCTTATTAGGACGGTTAGGATCGTTAATTCTTTATTATGAACGTAAAGAAATTTTGTTGTCATGGTGATGAGGCTTTAATGTGTGTGATTGTGTGTGCTGGTGGTGAGGGGGTTAAAAAAACAGGGGCATGACCCACTAATAATTCCACTAGTAACTGCAAGAACATTTGGGTTAAATGTCTGTGGGTCTTGTCGAAAATTATAAACGGAACGTTTAGGGCGGCACGGTGGCTTACTGGTTAGCACGTTCTCCTCTCAGCACTAGGGAGTCCCGGTTCGAATCCCCATCTGGGTGGAGTTTCCATGTTCTCCCCGTGTCTGCGTGGGTTTCCTCCGGGTTCTCCGGTTTCCTCCCACAGTCCAAAAACAGGGATCAAGTCAATTGAGTTCTCCAAATTGCCCCATATAGAGTGTGACTGTGTTTGTGTGAGTGAGTGTGTGCCCAGCAATAGATTGGCGCCCTGTCCTGGGGGTATCTGCCCAGTGCCCGAACCTCCCCTAGATGGGCATGGGGAACCCCCCGTGACCCTGATATAGGATGAAGAGGAAGATAATGGATGGATGGAATGTGGCAGCGGTGCTGTGGTGGCAGTTAAAACATATGTATTTAATTTGTGAATAAATTAAGTGATTAATTTGTGATTAATTGAGCCCAATTAATCCATCCTCCGCTCCTTATTGTTTCCCGTCATGTTGCAAAATGGTGCAGAACCTTGGTATGATAAGGACGCATGTGGCACGAGGGAGACAATGCGGCAAGGTCTCCAACGGAGATGCACGGCTCCTGACGATTGGCCGTCGGAAGGGAGGCATGGCGTGGGTGGGGCAAGGCGGCAACAGGGCGGGGCAAGTCAGGGATGGCATAAAAATTGCTAATCATTAGGCTACTAGCCACTTGCTGCGCTCTAGAGGAGGTTTGACGGCGATCAGGACGGTCACCTGATTCCTTGGCTCCGCCTCTCTTTCCCAAATCCAGCGCTGCGTCACTTTCGCTTATTAGGACATTTCGGACGGTTATGCTGTGTTCTTGGGTGAGCGGCCGTGTAACACCGCCACCTACTGACCTGGCATAGCAACTCCTATTGAATGAGGAGCTTTAATTCTTTAATATGAATGCAATAATAATTTGGTGATGGGGCTTTAAAGTGTACGATTGTGTGTGCCGATGGTGCTAAATGGTGAGGGGGTTAAAAAAACAGGGGTATGACCCACTAATAATTCCACTAGTAACTACAAGAACCATATCAATTCACCTGAATAAAAAGCAGAGGAAGATTTAATTAAATAATAAATAAATAGACAGCCGAGTTAAAGATGGGAACACAGGTCTAGAAAAAAAAAAAAGCATCACACTCTGTAGGGTACATCAGTTATCACCAGCACAACACTTCACAAGCCCAGCATGGACATTTTGACTCATTCAGCATCAAAGCGACTATTAAGAAGAAGGAAAAAAAAACAGAAAAACAGGAGAATGGATACAAATTACCCTCCACAATGTGTAGTGATATTCAGCCCAGATTGCCAGTCAATATGCTGCAGAAACAGCGAGCAGCCAACGCGGGAGCCGCAGCCCGTTTAAGTCGTATCAAGTAAAACTAATTAGTCATAACCTTCATAACGGCATGTTTCATCGGAGCTTAATTCAGTCCTGCAGTTCAAAGCCAAGAGCTCGCTGGGGGTACAAAGCCAGAGATCCACCATCAGGAGATGCCTTATTTTGGAAGACATCTGTTGAACAGACGCCAGTCACATCAAAGCCTAATTAGCAGCCAGGGCTCCACCGCAAGATAGGATGGAACGCTCGGGTCGAATGTTTTTACGAGACCCTGGAATCATGATGTTAGTCTTATTGTGGATTCCAGGTCGTATTTTTAGACTTTGTTTAAATAGCTACGACAAATTTAGGACTGCCGGGATTAGAGATGGAGAGTCACCCAGGCCAAGGGTTCGTGATGTCAGCTGTCAGATATAGAGATCAGGCTGAGGATCAGCAAAGCGCCAGGGTGAACAGGAAGGGCCCGGGTTCGAGTCTATGTGCATGTCCCCTGTCTGCTTACATATATTTACATTTAGTCATTTAGCAGACGCTTCTATCCAAAGCGACTTACAAATGAGAACATTACAAGTCAGAAGTTATGCAGAAAACCAACTATACTGTAAATTCATCAAACCTGATTGTTATTTGATGCTGCGCGCCCCCCCCCCCATTTATTTTATTTTTTTTTTTTCCTACAACAGGTAATTGGGCGGCACGGTGGCTTAGTGGTTAGCATGTTCTCCTCTCAGCACTACGATTCTCGGTTCGAATCCCAATCTGGGTGGAGTTTCCATGTTCTCCCTGTGTTCTCATGGGTTTCCGGTTTCCTCCCACAGTCCAAAAACATGGATCAAGTTAATTGAGTTCTCCAAATTGCCCCATATAGATTCTGTTTGAGTGAGTGAGTGTGTGCCCAGCGATGGATTGGCGCCCTGTCCTGGGTCTGTCTGCCCGGCGCCCGGGACTTTCTCCCCTGGATGGGCATAGGGAACCCCCCAGCGACCCTAATAGAGGATTTAGCGGGTGATAATGAATGAACGAACAGGTATTTATTAAAGAGATGCATCTTCAGGAAACTAGTTGCCCCTAACATTTTAAAGACACGTCGCTAGTACGTGATGGTGGACAGCCTCTGGCCTCAACCTCAACATCTCTTAAATCATACCAATCGCTGCAGCTCCAGCTGTCGCATCCTTATTAATGCTTTCACACCCAGCTGCTTCTTTTGAACCAACACAAGTTTGTACACTGTTAAATATTTTACCCCGCATGATACAACAACCTGGAAATAATATGCATTCGTAGGATATGAGATGACAACACCCACCGTCTTGATTACCCCAGTCCCAGTCGGGTCCGCGCACGACCTTCACTCCCTGAAAGATTCCCTTGAGGATGATCCGCGACAGGTTCTGCCTCGGTGTCAGGCTGACTCTGAAACACAGAGGAGGCACAGATGTTACCCAGCTCCATGTTCCGGGTATCTGGTGCGAGTTTTAATGTCTGTGTGATATGTTATTCCTTAAATCATAACCTGAGAGGCTCCTTAACGACAGTTTAATGGCTGAATTTACATTATGCACACATCCTCTTAAGCCCCCCCAACAGTCCCCCTTTTCTCAGAATAACAGAGTAAGAAACCTTAATAGGACTGAGACTCAGTGGGGGATCCACCTGCTTGAGCGGTAATGGTGTTGTACAATAATAATACACATTATTTACACATGTTCAGTCCAACAGTCACTAACAGGCTGCAAGGGTTCACTGTCTGGGGTGGTAAAAAGAAGCGGTCAGCCGTTGAGGTACTAGAAACTGTGGGAAGCATAGGGGGAGGGGCTTTTAAACAGCGCTTACAGAATGATGTCCTCAGCTGAAACTTAGTAAAAGTTCCTTCCCTCTCTCATATGTTTCTTGTTATCTTTACTGGAACCATTCAAGGTTCACACCGAATATCTGGCAAAGCTGAAGACACCTCTCACACCTCACATGAATCAGTATGATATGAGAAATGAGGTCCAGCGAGGTACAGAAGAGGCTGCACTATGTAACTGAACACAGATTCCGTCTCCAAACACAGAGGTCTGTACCTTATCGTAAAGATCTGGTCCGATCTGGGCGCGAAGGAGCTGCCTATTCCCATCCTTCATCCACAGGCTGAGCATCCAGTCTCCCTGCAGAGAGCCCGCTTCCACGAAACCAATCGGCTAAAGTGCGGCAAATTAGCCGAAACATGACCGACGCCTACTCAACATCAGGGGTTATGTGGAAGCCGGCGGCGGAGCCTCCGTGCGGGTTGGAGGATTAAAAAAGAATGGAAAGCAAATCTCTTGTTTGGCTAGCCTTCTGTCAGACTGGACAAAGTGTTCGGATAAATCCGAAGGTCAGGTGTAATCTTCTCCCCTGTGTGTGTGTGGAGCAAACATCATAATCTCCAGACAGCGAGCACGACGTGTCCGTCAGATATCAGCAGCACTGCGTACAGATCAGTGGAACCGGAGTCACGCTGCGCTATGTCTGGGACGTGATTATGATGTCATAACTTTCCCCACCACCACAAAATACATGCTGCTCAAACGGACCAGTACTGAGTGCAAAGCAAAGTGCAAGACCAGAAAATCTGGTCTTGCACTTTGTTCCTGAAAAATTTTCACGGGTTTCCTCACACCGTCCAAAAACCTGGATTCAAGATAAATTCATTCATTCATTCATTCATTATCTTCTGCTTTATCCTAAATTAGGGTCGCGGGGGGTTCCCCATGCCCATCCAGGGGAGAACGTTTCGGGCGCTGGGCAGATACACCCAGGACAGGGCGCCAATCTATCGCTGGGCACACACTCACTCACACAGACACACTCTATATGGGGCAATTTGGAGAACTCAATTGACTTGATCCATTTTTTTTGGACTGTGGGAAGAAACCGGAGAACCCGGAGGAAACCCACGCGGACACGGGGAGAACATGGAAAGTCCACCCAGATGGGGATTCGAACCGAGAATCCATAGTGCTGAGTGGAGAACATGCTAACCACTAAGCCACCGTGCCGCCTCAAGATAAATTCATTCATTCATCCATTATCTTCCGCTTAATCCTATATCAGGGTCGCGGGGGGGGTTCCCCATGCCCATCCAGGGGAGAACGTTTCGGGCGCTGGGCAGATACACCCAGGACAGGGCGCCAATCTATCACTGGGCACACACTCACTCACACAGACACACTCTACATGGGGCAATTTGGAGAATTCTATTGACTTAATCCATGTTTTTGGACTGTGGGAGGAAACCGGAGAACCCGGAGGAAACCCACGCGGACACGGGGAGAACATGGAAAGTCCACCCAGATGGGGATTCGAACGGAGAATCCCTAGTGCTGAGAGGAGAACATGCTAACCACTAAGCCACCGTGCCGCCTCAAGATAAATTCATTCATTCATTCATTATCTTCCGCTTAATCCTATATTAGTGTCGCGGGGGGGTTCCCCATGCCCATCCAGGGGAGAACGTTTCGGGCACTGGGCAGATACACCCAGGACAGGGCGCCAATCTATCGCTGGGCACACACTCACACAGACACACTCTATATGGGGCAATATGGAGAACTCAATTGACTTGATCCATTTTTTTTGGACTGTGGGAAGAAACCGGAGAACCCGGAGGAAACCCACGCGGACACGGGGAGAACATGGAAAGTCCACCCAGATGGGGATTCGAACGGAGAATCCCTAGTGCTGAGAGGAGAACATGCTAACCACTAAGCCACCGTGCCACCTCAAGATAAATTCATTCATTCATTCATTATCTTCCGCTTAATCCTATATTAGGGTCGCGGTGGGGTTCCCCATGCCCATCCTGGGGAGAACGTTTCGGGCGCTGGGCAGATGCACCCAGGACAGGGCGCCAATCTATCGCTGGGCACACACTCACTCACACAGACACACTCTATATGGGGCAATTTGGAGAACTCAATTGACTTGATCCATTTTTTTTGGACTGTGGGAAGAAACCGGAGAACCCGGAGGAAACCCACGCGGACCCGTGGAAGAACATGGAAACCCAGATGGGGATTCGAACCGGGAATCCCTAGTGCTGAGAGGCGAACGTGGTAACCACTAAGCCAACGTGCCACCTCAAGATGAATTCATTCATTCATTCATTCATTATCTTCCGCTTTATCCTCTATTAGGGTCGCAGTGGGGTTCCCCATACCCATCCAGGGGAGAACGTTTCGGGCGTTGGGCAGATACACCCAGGACAGGGCGCCAATCTATCGCTGGGTACACACTCACAGACACGCACACATACACACACTATATGGGGCAATTTGGCAATTCAATAATGAATGAATGAATGAATTGAGCTGCACGGACCACCACGGTGATGATCCACCACCTGAAACTAAACACTGATGAGGATGAAGCTCAACAGCAGATAAATCACTACAACATCCCGAGATTTTTTAATTTAAAGTAAATCAACGTAACGCAACGTAACACTATCAGACCGGCAGAGCAGCGTCATGCTGTATTTGGTTGTTAACTGGATAATAACAGATAGAGAACGTGTCTTAACGTCCGTTATACGAAGTCATCCGTATTTTACGTCCTGTCCCGGGCGTTCCGGTTTATTTTTTAAAGTCCTGGTTTTTAGCGGATCAATAGCAGCACACCGTAAGTGCTAAATGGCCAAAAGACTCTGTTCCGCATGATAAGACCCTCGCAGCTGCCGGGTTACGTAGGTGCTACATGGTAACTACACGGCAACACGGTTACCATGCAGCCCACAGAGGCAAATCCCAAGCTCAGCCGATGCACGCCAAAACGCAGGACCACCATGCAGGTCCTGCATCAGCTAAAACGGGATAAACTCTTACAGATGCAGGGATTAGGGGTTTGGTGCGGATGATGGAAACCACCCGCTCACAGAGCCGATTAACAAACCGGTAAGGTGGTTTTGTTGCTCCGTCTCGAGGAGCAGACGGCCAGGCCATATGCCACAGAACCCAATAAACAAACACTAACCTAAGCAGACAGATGTCCCCTTGTACAGTGAAAAGCATTAGTACACACGCAAGCAAAGCACCCAGCACTGGCCTTTTACGGCCAAATGTATGTAAACAACACTTGGAAGTCGCTGCTAGCAAACATATTATTATTGCTGACTTTACAGAAAGGAAATAAACCTGAGCATCTTGCATACAAGCAACTACAGGTCAGTGGTCCAGGGTCATTACAGTGCTGAGAATCATCCACCAACCAATTAATATAGCGGTCCTGTGGGGGTCCTGATCATTGGAACAGAGTGGAGTTAGTGCAAACAGATGGGCTACAGTCTGTAATTGTAGAACTAAAAAAGTCTATTTATATGAATAAATAAAATAATTGAATTAGATAAATTAAATAGAATTTTATAAAGAATAGGTGGTGGATCTAATAAAGTGGTCTACCACAGGACTGGTATATATATATATATATATATATATATATATATATATATATATTTACATATATATATTTATTTACATATATGCATATATATGTATATATATGTGTGTGTGTGTGTATATATATATATATATATATATATATATATCAAGCTTACTGGCTATAGCTATATATATATATATATATATATATATATATATATATATATATATATATATATATATATATATATATATATATATAGCCAGTAAGCTTGAGACAGCTAAAGGAGGAGCAGGATGTTGTTCTAATCTGTTCTGTTGGCGTGACCAGGCTTAACTCTGCTTCCATAATACACGTGTCCACAGCTCTTGTTTACAAAATAGGGTCAAGTGGATTTTCTGGTAGCACTAGAGGAGCATAAGATCGATAAACGTGTCAGCAGGGTTAAATTTAACCCCTTTAATCAGAAACCGATGGCAGTTCAAAGAAGTCCAGGCAGCAGGGAGGAAGTAGATCACTGCGTCCACTGACCCCACCCTCACACCGCCATGTACCACCTGCATGATTGAGGCTGTTAGATAATATAGACCTTCATTACACTTACATTTGGTCATTTAGCAAACGCTTTTTATTCAAAGCAACTTACAAGGTGCGGCGGCACGGTGGCTTAGTGGTTAGCATGTTCTCCTCTCAGCGTTAGGGATTCCCGGTTCCAATCCCAATCTGGGTGGAGTTTCCATGTTCTCCCCGTGTCCGCGTGGGTTTCCTCCGGGTTCTCCGGTTTCCTCCCACAGTCCAAAAACATGGCTCAAGTCGATTGAGTTCTCCAAATTGCCCCATATAGAGTGTGTCTGTGTGAGTGAGTGTGTACCCAGCGATGGATTGGCGCCCTGTCGTGGGTGTATATGCCCAGTGCCCGAAACGTACTCCCCTGGATGGGCACGGGGAACCCCCCCACGAACCTAATAGAGGATAAAGCAGAAGATAATGGATGGATGGACTTACAAGGTGGGGCAGCACGGTGGCTTAGTGTTTAGCATGTTCTCCTCTCAGCGTTAGGGATTCCCGGTAAATCCCTTAGAGTGTATCTGTGTGAGTGAGTGTGTGTCCAGCAATAGATTGGTGCCCTGTCCTGGGTGTACAGTATATGCCCCCATTCTCCCCTGGATGGGCATGGGGAAGCCCCCCCTGCGACCCTAATATAGGATAAAGCAGAAGATAATGGATGGATGGACTTACATGGTGAGCACAGGGTTAATCACAACATCCCTGGAGCAATGAGGGTTAAGGTTCTTGCTCATGGACCCACATTGGTAACTTCAGTAGACCTGGGATTTGAAACACCAACCCTCAGATTGATAGCCCAACACCCTAACCACTGAGCTACTGACATTAGTAATATTAAAGTTCCGTTTCACCCCTATGCCGAGGTCCTGGCTTCGGCCACACTAAACTAAGCTAAAGCATCAAACCCCCAATTTTAAACCCAGGAGCGGTTGTGTACAAACAGTAGCGGTCCGTTCACAAACATTTGGCTCAATAGAGCATAAGCATCACACATGCACTTTAAATGAGCAGCTTTACACGAGCAGATTCCCTCTGGAGGAACGCAGTTTGTCTTCAGCGGTGGCGGCTATTCAGGGCTGTTTAGAATCAAAGCGACTCCCAAAGCGGTGACCTATATACAGAAACACCTGGTGAAACGGTTTAAGGGACAAAAAAAGCAAGCGGTCGTGTGCGGATGGCGCGTTTTTATTACGCTACGCAGCTGCTACGGAGGAAAGCTGTGTTCCTGAGGGCCAGGACACATGGGATTGTAAACAAAGGAGGAACTGCGGCGTCTGCCCCGTGCTTTGTTTTTGCAAAGTAAACATAAGACTAATGATGGATCATTTTTTTTATACAGGACATTGAGACAGGAGGCAGCACGGTAGCATGTTCTCCTCTCAGCACTAGGGATTCCCGGTTCCAATCCCCATCTGGGTGGAGTTTCCATGTTCTCCCCGTGTCTGCGTGGGTTTTCTCCGCTTTCCTCCCACAGTCCAAAAACATGGATCAAGTCAATTGAGTTCTCCAAATTGCCCCATATAGAGTGTGTTTGAGTGAGTGAGTGAGTGTGTGCCCAGTGATAGATGGGCACCCTGTCCTGGGTGTATCTGCCACACATATTTATCCTCATTCATTCATTATCTCCCGCTTTATCCTCTATTAGGGTCGCGGGGGGGTTCCCCATGCCCATCCAGGGGAGAACGTCTCGGGCGCTGGGCAGATACACCCAGGACAGGGCGTCAATCCATCGCTGGGCACACACTCACTCACACAAACACACTCTATATGGGGCAAATTGGAGAACTCAATTGACTTGATCCATGTTTTTGGACTGTGGGAGGAAACCGGAGAACCTGGAGAAAATGCATGCAGACAGGTGGAGAACATGGAAACTCCACCCAGATGGGGATTCGAACCGGGAATCCCTAGCGCTGAGAGGAGAACGTGCTAACCACTAAGCCACCGTGCCGCTACACATATTTAATGATTATTATTTTTATTATTGGGCGGCAAGGTGTGATCGTGGATTTCCTTCCCACAGTCCAAATACATGGATTTAAGGTGAACTGGCTGCTAAATTGCCCTTATAATGTGTGTGTGTAAATGTGCACCCAGCGATGGATGCCCAGCACCAGAAACTAAACACCACCCAACTACCCCCCCCCCCCCCATACCCTAGTAGAGGATTAAGCAGAAGATTATTGATTGATGGTTTATTAAGATTATAATAATTATTACATCATAATCCAATTCAGGGCGGCACGGTGGCTTAGTGGTTAGCATGTTCTCCTCTCAGCACTAGGGATTCCCGGTTCGAATCCCAATCTGGGTGGAGTTTCCATGTTCTCCCCGTGTCCGTGTGGGTTCCCTCCAGGTTCTCCGGTTTCCCCCCACAGTCCAAAAACATGGATCAAGTCAATTGAGTTCTCCAAATTGCCCCATATAGAGTGTGTCTGTGTGAGTGAGTGTGTGCCCAGCGAGAGATTGGCGCCCCAGCGCCCGAAACGTTCTCCCCTGGATGGGATGGGGGAACCCCGCCGCGACCCTAATAAAGGATAAAGCGGAAGATAATGGATGGATGGATGGACGATCCAATTCAGACGATGCTTTCACAACGATGAAAGTGACGTGAGTCGAACCTGTGCAGCAACACGTTTAGGATGAATTGGGATTACGATGCTTAGCTGATTAAAGGGCTTGGAATTTCCACAGAGGCACTTCCGCTTGTTGTGTACGGTTCTATCGGAGGCGTGGCCCGTCAGACGGTGGGGGTAACTTCGAATAACATTAAAGGTCCAGGACGGGGTGATTTATCAGGGTACTTACGGCTGAGAGTGGGCGGTCTCGTAGCGTTCGAAGGCGTGCAGGAGGTCGTGTTTGTTGTTCATGTAGCAGTGAGTGCAGAGGTCGTAGTCGAAGCACACCTTGCACTTCCATCGCATTCCCATGATGCCGTGCTTCTTACAGCTGTCGCATATTATGTTCGAATGGCGGACACCTGAAGACGGGAGAAGCAGATACAAATGGACACACATCCGCCGATGTAAACAAACTTATAACTCTGAAGATACGTCTCTGGTGTATACGTATACACCAGTGATTCTCAATTATTTTCTGTTAAGCCCCCCCTAGGAAGAAGAAACCATTTAGCGCCCCCCCCCCCCACCACACACACACACACACACTCAACTCACCCCCTACATGTCAAAATGGGATAAAGTATCTTTACCCGCACACTGTAGTATGATTTGTCTATAAGTTTGTTATAAGTACACCTCTTTTATAACAATGTATTCATTCATTCATTCATTATCTCCTGCTTTATCCTCTATTAGGGTCGTGGGGGGGTTCCCCATGCCTATCCAGGGGAGAACGTCTCGGGCGCTGGGCAGATACACCCAGGACAGGGTGCCAATCTCTCGCTGGGCACACACTCACACACTCAAACACACTCTATATGGGGCAATTTAGAGAACTCAATTAACTTGATCCATGTTTTTGGACTGTGGGAGGAAACCGGAGAACCCGGAGGAAACCCACACGGACACGGGGAGAACATGGAAACTCCACCCAGATGGGGATTCCAACCGGGAATTCCCTAGCGCTGAGAGGCGAACGTGCTAACCACTAAGCCACCGTGCCGCCCCAATGTATCCTTATTAACAATAAAGAAAACAAAGAAAGAAATATAGATCAACTTAGAACCGAATAATTATATTAACTTTGTTTTTTAGTTTGTAACAGAAACGAATGAAATCCTTATTTAAACGAGAAACATTTTTGAACTGACTGGCATTTGATACTGAAAAATGAAATGAAATAAAATCAATAAATAATAATAAATTCAAATTCATCAGCAATATTAATTCAGGAGCACAATTTATTAACACTTTAACCTACAAAACAAAATTAATACAACAATTTGTGCTGTTTTTTTTTTTTTTTTTTTTTTTGAGGAAGTCAGAACTAATGTCTCCAACGCGCCCGTTTTGCAGCGCACTGCTTTTCTGAAGTAGCTTTCATAAAGCGGGATGATCGCTGGCTCTACGCGTAACGTTTACAATTAAAAAACTCAAGCGGTTATCAGTGTGATTGGGGTCTAATGTCTTTAAGTGACGCCTTCATTTATTTGGGTTCACGCTGTCCGCTGCCAACATTAAAAGACACAGCAGACACATCGGTCTTTCTTCGTCTCCACCTCAGTTACAGTGAAGTTACATACATGATTTGTCTATAAATTTGTTATAAGTGCACCTCTTTTATAACAATGTATCCTTATTAACAATAAAGAAAACAAAGAAAGAAATATAGATCAACTTAGAACCGAATAATTATATTAACTTTGTTTTTTAGTTTGTAACAGAAACGAATGAAATCCTTATTTAAACGAGAAACATTTTTGAACTGACTGGCATTTGATACTGAAAAATGAAATGAAATAAAATCAATAAATAATAATAAATTCAAATTCATCAGCAATATTAATTCAGGAGCATAATTTATTAACACTTTAACCTACAAAACAAAAATTTATACAACAATTTGTGCTGTTTTTTTTTTTTTTTTTGAGGAAGTCAGAACTAATGTCTCCAACGCGCCCGTTTTGCAGCGCACTGCTTTTCTGAAGTAGCTTTCATAAAGCGGGATGATCGCTGGCTCTACACGTCACGTTTACAATTAAAAAACTCAAGCGGTTATCAGCGTGATTGAGGTGTAATGTCTTTAAGTGACGCCTTCATTTATTTGGCTTCACGCTGTCCGCTGCCAACATTAAAAGACACAGCAGACACATCGGTCTTTCTTCGTCTCCACCTTAGTTACAGTGAAGTGACAGTTACAGTGAAGTTACAGTTATGGCAGTGCTTCTCAAATAGTGGGGCGCGCCCCCCTGGGGGGGCGCATTGCGGTGCCTGGGGGGGCGCATAACAAGATATCACAGTGCAAGTGATATTAAGTGTACTGAACAAACCCTCGAGATACAACATGGAGAAATATTTAACAGGGACGGTGGAGATAGACGAAGATAATGAGAGCAACAAAAGTCAACCCGAAAACTAAATGTCGAAGCGAACGTAGCGCCTGGCTTCACTGTAACTGTAACTTCACTGTAACTGAGGTGGAGACGAAGAAAGACCGGTGTGTCTGCTGCAACATTTTTGTTTTGTAGGTTAAAGTGTTAATATATTGTGCTTCTGAATTAATGTTGCTGATGAATTTGAATTTATTATTATTTATTGATTTTATTTCATTTCATTTTTCAATATCAAATGCCAGTCAGTTCCAAAATGTTTCTAGTTTAAATAAGGTTTTCATTCGTTTCTGTTACAAACTAAAAAACAAAGTTAATAAAATGATTCTTTGTTCTAAGTTGATCTATATTTCTTGCTTTTTTATTTTCTTTATTGTTAATAAGGAGACATTGTTATAAAAGAGGTGCACTTATAACAAATTTATAGACAAATGATACTACAGTGGGCGTGTAAAAATACTTTTTCATCCCATTTTGTCATGTACGGGGGGGGGGGGGGGGGGGGGGGCGCAAAATGTTTTCTTCTTCCTAGGGGGGGCTTAACAGAAAATAATTGAGAATCACTGAGTTAAATATTTTTCCATGTTGTCTCTTGAGGGTTTGTTCAGTACACTTCATATCGCCCCACTATTTGAGAAGCACTGGTATACACACACACACACACACACACACACACACACACACACACACACACACACACACACACTCATTCCCACTCACCGATCTGCGCGTTATCATACAGCAGCAGGTCGTACGCGCCCTGGTAGCCGGTGCGGTAGTTGGTACGAGTGCCGCTGTCCCACTGCACCACCACGGTCTTGTCCGGGGTGCTGGTGCTGCCCAGGCGTCCGACCTCCACCACGGTGCCCACGTGACCCTCGCCGTCATCCTGATTGGTCCACTTCCAGTCGACGCCCCGTACCACGCGCATGCCCACCTCCATGCCGCCCCGGGCGGGCGGGCTGCCAGCGCCGCCGCCTCCGGCCTCGCTGCTGCGCTTGCGATGGGGGCGCGCAGATGGCTCGGCGGGGGTATGGGGGACGCCGCTCACGGTGCCGCTGGGGCGCGAACGGGCCGGTTGGAGCGGGAGCGTGCCAAGTAGGGGGCTCTCCGGAGATATATCAGGGGTAACTACGGACAGATTTTAAGAGACAGGGTTAGAAAGGGGACAGTGAATCTGCTGTCAGTATGTGGACATTTTGACATGGGGAAGTCTTGGCTTGGGGTTTGGGGTTAAGGTTCCAGCCTTGCGACCTGAAGGTCCCTGGTTTGATTCCTGGTCCCAAGCATCCATCCATCCATTATCTCCCACTTTATCCTCTATTAGGGTCCCAGGGGGTTCCCCATGCCCATCCAGGGGAGAACGTTTTGGGCGCTGGGCAGATACACCCAGGACAGGACGCCAATCTATCGCTGGGCACACACTCACTCACACAGACATACACGCTCTATATGGGGCAATTTGGAGAATTCAACTGACCTTGATCCATGTTTTTGGACTGTGGGAGGAAACCGGAGAACCCGGAGGAAACCCACGCAGACACGGGGAGAACGTGGAAACTCTTGTGCTGAGAGGCGGACGTGCTAACCACTAAGCCACCGTGTCCAAAGCATCATAATTCCCAATTTACCCTGAACGTGTTGGACATATTTGAGGTCAGGGTTCCGCACCATGCACACGTGTGTGTGTGTGTGTGTGTGTGTGTGTGTGTGTGTGTGTGTGTGTGTGTGGCACGGTGGCTTAGTGGTTAGCATGTTCTCCTCTCAGCACTAGGGACTCCCGGTTCGAATCCCAATCTGGGTGGAGTTTCCATGTTCTCCCCGTGTCTGCGTGGGTTTCCTCCGGGTTCTCCGGTTTCCTCCCACAATCCAAAAACATGGATCAAGTCAATTGAGTTCTCCAAATTGCCCCATATAGAGTGTGTCTGTGTGGGTGAGTGTGTGCCCAGCGATGGATTGGCGCCCTGTCCTGGGTCTATCTTCCCAGCGCCCGAGACGTTCTCCCCTGGATGGGCATGGGGAACCCCACCGCGACCCTAATATAGGATAAAGCGGAGAGATAATGGATGGATGAATATATATATATGTGTGTGTGTGTGTGTGTGTGTGTGTTCTGCACAGATGGGTTAAATGTGGAGGACTAATTCCTGTACTGTAAGAACTGCGGGCAAAATAGATCACTATCACTTTTATCTATGATTCTGATATCTCATAACCATCTGTGCACACTAGGTCCATATTCAGGCGTCTCACTACTGAACCCCAAAGCCAAAAAGAACCGAAGAGAACAATTTTGCACGCTATATCGTTTAACAGGAACATGTGATTCTTTGATGGTGGAACCAAACCAACGCATCCAACCACAACAAAAGCCAAAACCTCATCAAAAAGGAAGCGTTTCATTCCACTTTCCCAAGTCAGAACCAAAGGGCACTTTGAAGTCCCAATCTATCGTGAGGGCACGGTAGCTCAGTGGTCAGGGCGTTGGGCTATCAATATGAAGGTTGGGGGTTCAAATCCCCGGTCCACTGAAGTTACCAATGTGGGTCCTTGAGCAAGACCCTTAACCCTCATTGCTCAAGGGGTTTTGTGATGAACCCTGTGTTCACCTTGGATAAAAGCGTCTGCTAAATGACCGAATGACCAAATGAAGTCAAGTGTGACTCAGTCTGCCCTATTTACCTGAACCCAGCTGAAAAAAACTGAACTGAAAACGAAACGCAAACTCGGCATCCGTCCCCGAATCTCCGATACCCACAAAACCCGACCGCACGCCTGACGACGAGGACTCGACCCGACGACTGTTTTCATTTCCGTATCACTGACCGCCTCTGCCGTAGTGAGCGCCCCCCTCGTGAAAGTACATTTTTGGGTCAGGCCGCCTCTCCATGACCCAGAAAGCTCCTCATGCGTTAGGGATCGTGGCGAGGAGCCCACGGTGAGGGGGCGGCGACCCGGCAGGACGGTTCCGAGTCGAGTCGTTCTCTCGCACTTGAGTTTAGAATCAGAAGAGAAAGAGCAGAATCCAGATTAATCAGCCCTGTGACCACAGCCAGTGGAACAAAGCCAAAGCTGGGACCTGTGACTTTTTCAGCAAAGGGGGCGAAAATCAAAACAGGAAGCGGCTTTAGGAAAGGGGAAGTTCAGTTTGGAGAAAAGGCGGCAATGGAAGGAAAAGGATCTGATGTGAAGGTTCCGATTCAGGCCTTTTGGTATTATGGAGTGGAAGGTTAGGGGTGGCGGCACGGTGGCTTAGTGGTTGGCACGTTCTCCTCTCAGAGGAGAGGAGAACGTGCCAACCCCGTGTCCGCGTGGGTTTCCTCCGGGTTCTCCGGTTTCCAACCACAGTCCAAAAACATGGATCAAGTCAATTGAGTTCTCCAAATTGCCCCATATAGAGTGTGTCTGTGTGAGTGAGTGTGTGCCCAGCAATGGATTGGCGCCCTGTCCTGGGTCTATCTGCCCAGCGCCCGAGACGTTCTCCCCTGGATGGGCATGGGGAACCCCACCGCGACCCTAATAGAGGATAAAGCGGGAGATAATGAATGAATGAAAGAGTCACGAAGGGGGGGGGGGGGGTGTTGGGCAGATACACCAAGGACGGGGCGCCAATCTATCGCTGAACACACACTCACTCACACATACACAATCTATATGGGGCAATTTGGAGAACTCAACTGACCTTGATGCATGTTTTTTGGAATGTGGGATTTAGGCACGGAGTTGTGGCCACATGCCGGTTTTGGGAACAGCGAAAGAGACGGGGGACGGGTGGGGGGGGTGGGGGGGGGCGCAGACCGCTCGCTTGCACAGCGATAGAGATCGCGATTCAGAATGAATCACATTGTGTGTAAATGTGTGTGTAAGTGAAACCTCCATCGCGATCTACCTGACACCCCTTCGACGTATTGGGCACCGCTGTCCTAGAGGGTTCTTTTTTGTCCTTGTCCTGATTATTTGCATGATCTTGCTGGAGTCAATTCCCAAATCTGTTCCTATTTAATAAGCAGAATGAAGCTGTATACAGATTTCCGCCAGTGTTGCATTTTTAGAAGCTGTATCTGAGACCTGGGTCACTGGGGCAGCGATTGCCCCCACAGGGTTCAGACTGAACAAACAGTTCTAAAAGGGTTACGCCATAACTAAAGTGCTGGCTGTAGGTGACGGGTCACGTTAGCTGAGTGAGAACATGACTGTACTTGTGCGGGAACATCATGCGAAGGAACAAACCGCATCAGGAGCTGAAGGTTCAGTACGGGTATTCTGAAAGATCCACCGACTCCTCGGATAAAAAACACGGGAAGGTCAAACCAGCCGGATCCATGATGCACCGTAAACATGCAGCAGGGATTCTTTCAGCCTATAGAGGGATGTTTGGGAAGGCGTCACTGTCACTCACAGTGATTCAGCAGCTCTGCAGAGTCCGGCTCAGACCCCCGCAGCAAATCACCGCCGCTTCAACCGTCTCCCCGATCGATCGCTTCCCATCTCAGGAGCACAGCGGACCCTTTAAATGCCAATGGCTCCAATTGGAAAGATTGGAGTAGGACGGGAGGGGGGGGGTAATTTTCTAAATCAGAGGCATCCACGCACCGTGCACCTGGTTTTATTTAGAACCCTTTTTCAGACCTCATGTTAAAAGAATATAAAAAACAGAGCAGCATCAACAGACGTGGATAAATAACACAGGCAGGGGGAAGGTGGCGTGAGAAAGCCGTGATGGTTGCGTGATGGGAGAGAGGCAGTCGCTCAGATGGGATTAATGAGGGCTGGACTGGTAATCTGGCATACCATTCCTGGTGGGCCGACCGTCCTCAGAGGCCAATGCTTTAGGATAATTTTTTTTTTTTTTGTTAGGATACGAGGGCGGCACGATGGCTTAGTGGTTAGCACGTTCGCCTCTCAGCGCTAGGGATTCCCGGTTCGAATTCCCATCTGAGTGGAGTTTCCATGTTCACCCCGTGTCTGTGTGGGTTTCCTCCGGGTTCTCCGGTTTCCCCCCACAGTCCAAAAACATGGATCAAGGTCAATTGAGTTCTCCAAATTGCCCCATGTTGAGTGTGTTTGTGTGAGTGAGTGAGTGCCCAGCGATAGATTGGTGCCCTGTCCTGGGTGTATCTGCCCCTGGACCCTAGTAGAAGATAAAGCGTAAGATAATGGATGGATGGATGGATGGATCGGATGCCTCTGATTGCCCCATGGATGCGTAGATGCCTCTGATTGCCCCAGTGTAGAAAGCAGGGTAAAGACATGAAAAGCTAAGTTTGATGTGAAAGCACTTGACTGATGCCCACAGACTGAGTCCAGCACCCTTGGGATGAACTAGAACAGGGTTTGTAGGTCAGGTCCTCTCGTCCATCATCGGTGTCTGACCTCATAGACGCTGTACTTCAATTTCTTACAGTTAGAAATGAGACAGACTGAGGAACAGCTTCATAGCAGAAGCTGTAAGACTCACAAACTCCATCTAACAAGACGTTCACTTTACCATCACTCCACCAAAATACCTCATCATCTCATCTCACATGTACCGTTTATATACATTTTATATGCTGCTATATTTATATTTTATATGTATCTATTATATATATATATATATATATATATATATATATATATCTATATATATACTATATATTATATATATATATATGTATATATCTATATGTTATATCTATATTTATATTATATATCTATTGTATACTACTTTATATATATATATATATATATATATATATATATATATATATATATATCTAAATATATATTATATATATATATATTTCTTAAATATTATATTATATACTGTATATACATATATTTATATATTATATTTATGGTTAAAATATTCTATATTATATTTATATTTGTAGTTGTATATTATATATATTCATAGTTGCATATTCTATTATATTTCACATATCTATATACTGTATTTTTTTTTTATTATTTCATTTTCTTCTTTAAAATTTTAATTTTAATTATCGGGGTCCGTGACCCATGATTTCGTTCTTATATCATGTACCACATGTGATAATAATGATAATAAAATTTTCTTGAATCTTGAGTGAAAATAACATCAGGTAACAAAAGGTAATTTTGGTATCATTCTGACCTTCAGGGGGAAACACCCAAGAAGGTGTTGGTAGTAACCTGTGTCTTAGAGTTTATCCCACGTCTCAGATCAAAGTGTTGTTTTTTTTAAAGCTTACATGTAGATATCATTGTGAAATTAGATTAGCATATACATAGGCACTTTTTTAATAAGATATTTTTTGGGTGGGGGCTTTTGTGTATTAAAGATCATTTTATTGTTGAGTAACTAATATCTCAGGTCACCACATTTTATAAATAGCTTACCCAACACTGCCTACATCTGTAAACCAACATCATATCTCATTAAAAAGTCTACCATTTCAGTCTTTGGACTCATTTCTCTGACCTGAAATCCAAAACGATCTGACAATTTGCAAAAGCATTCTGTAACACAACTTGAGCTTCATCTGAACACAACTGATCTGACGTTCTAAATGACTTTACCTTAGTTCTATCACCATGACAACCACCACAGTCAACATTTTGAAGTTGTTGAGAATGTTGCATTATACTCTGTGGACAGTAAAAGAACCTAGAAAACCTAGAAAGTAGAGTTTTTTGTATTTTAACATATTTTGGGGGGCGGCATGGTGGCTTAGTGGTTAGCACATTCACCTCTCAGCTCTGGGGATTCCCGGTTCAAATCCCAATAAGGGTGGGTTTCCTCTCGGTTCTCCGGTTTCCTCCCACAGTCAAAAAACATGGATCAAGATCAATTGAATCTTCAAAATTGGCCCCATATAGAGTGTGTCTTTGTGTGTGAGTGTGTACCCAGCAATAGATTGGCACCTTGTCCTGAATGTATCTGCCCAGCGCCTGAAACGTTTCCCCTGGATGGGCCATGGGGAACCCCCCCTGCGACCCTAATAGAGGATAAAAGCGGAAGATAATTGATCGAAACATGGATGGACATATTTTGGATGGTTTTCACTAAGTTTGTCTCTCTCGCGATTTATTTTACAGCTTTAAATACACTCAACATGGGTTTCCACATGCCCATCCAGGGGAGAACTTTTCGGTAGGTGGGCAGATACACCCCCAAGGGTGCCAATCTATCGCCGGGCACACACTCACTCACTCATACAGACCCACACACACTATGTAGACAAAATTTGTCATTTAGAACAGCCCATTCACCTTGAATTCATGTTTTTGGACTGTGGAAGGAAACCCGGGGCGACACGGGGAGAACATAGAAACTGGATACCCAGCTCTGAGCGGTGAACGTGGCACCATTTAGAAACATTCAGCTGGATAATTCATATATAGATATATTATTCCGTCAGCATCCTCACCACGACTGAGTGAGGAGGAGGAGGAGGAGGAAGAGGAGTGATATCGATACCTCCACTCACCAGTCACTTCATTAAGCCCTGTTTCCTACACTCACGTCCATGTTATCAGTCAGTCACAGCTAAAACTGTGAATTTAACATCATCCACATTAAAGCAGTAACAGTTCCGAATGACTCCGACCCAGACGCTGCTTACCGTCATCGGTGCGTCACCACCGGCATCCTAACCCTCATTAAGCAACGCAACACATGGCAAAGGAGGAAATGATTCCCACAAACTAACAGCACTCTGAACCTAACATTCCTCAAATAACTGAGCATCAAGCTACAAGTTATAAGAACCAGCGGCACCTGATAACAAACGCCAATGATGCATAGAGGATCTGCCGCAAGGCCATTGGAACCTCGAACCTGATACATTGATACACATGATGGGTATTGCATTCATTTGGCTCCTTGCATCCCCATATCCCGGTTCTGCGCGGGCTAGACCGGAACCTTCATGTGGCGCAGGAACCGATGGTTCCTTAAAATGCTTTACTTCAATTTATACACTAGTGCTCCAAAAGGACAGGGCCACATGTCAGGTGATCACGTCAGGGGACACCATTATCTCAGGTGCAGAAGTTCTAGAACATCTGCAGCCATGTATTTTAGAACAACTATATGCCTCCAGGGTGGCACGGTGGCTTAGTGGTTAGCATGTTCTCCTCTCAGCACTAGGGATTCTTGGTTCGAATTCCAATCTGCGTGGAGTTTCCAATTTCTCCATTTTCTCACTGTGTCCGCGTGGGTTTCCTCCGGGTTCTCCGGTTTCCTCCCACAGTTCAAAAACATGGATCAAGGTCAATCAAATTCTCCAAATTGCCCCATATAGAGTGTGTCTGTGTGAGTGAGTGTGTGCCTAGCGATAGATTGGCGCCCTGTCCTGGGGGTATCTGCCCAGCGCCCGCAACGTTCTCCCCTGGATGGGCATGGGGAACCCCCCCGCCCCCGCACGCGACCCCAGTAGAGAATAAAGTGGATGATAATGGATTGATGGATGGATGGATATATACCTCCAAGCTCATGGGAACAGTTTGGGGAAGGCCCTTTGCTGTTAATCCCCCACAGTATTATTTTGCCCCGGTGTAGAAAGAAGGGTAAAGACATGAAAAGCTAAGTTTGACGTGAAAGCACTTGACTGATGCCCACAGCCTGAATCCAGCACCCTTGAGATGAACTAGAACTGAGATTGTGGGGTCAGGTCCTCTTGTCCACCGTCGGTGTCTGACCTCATAGACGCTGTACTTGATGAGTGGACAAACATTTCCAAATGCTCCAAGCATGACTGTGGCCCCGTGTGCAGAGCAGGATCCTTAAAGGCAGGTTGGTGTGCAAGAAGTTGACCGGTCCACACTGCACCCTGACCTTACAATAGCGCTTAGTTAGAACGTGATACAATTCTTATGTTTAAGGGACCTTAATTAAGGGGCCTAGGATAGGGGTTTTCTGGTTAATGGTTCAGGAATTAAGCTTTGAGCCAGAGATGCATTAATAAGAAACTTGTACTAAGATTACACACACACACACACGCACACATTACGCACACATATACATACATATATATATATATAATATATACATACATATGTATATATATATATTAGATTATAGATATATATATATATATATATACACACACACACACACATATATACACATATATATATATACACAAACATATATACATATACACGCACACACATACATATACACACACATATACCATATATATATATATATATATATATATACAGTACATACATACATACATACATACATACATACATACATATACATACATACTACATACATACATACATACATACACATACACATAGCAACATACACACACGACACATACACTCACATACATATATACACAGATATATATATATATACACACACATATACACTCACATATATACACACATATACACACACACATATATATATATATATATATATTATATATATATATATATACACACACACACACACGATATGTAATATATATATTAACACACACTCACATATATATATATATATATATATATATATATATATATATATATATATATATATATATCTATATATATATATATATATATATATATATATATACATACCACACTACACATACACATACATACATATACACACACACACACACACACATACACACACACACACACAGGAAGCCTGTTCACATGATGACGCAAGTTCCTGGAACCTTTGAGGCTCTTTGTGGGAACGCTGATTTCTTTTTGGATTATTGGGATTATTTTCATCAGTTCTCCGCTGACGGATTTGGGAAATAGCATCATCTGGCGACGGCTCCTGAAACAGAAACCTGCACCGGTTCCTGAAAGCGATTCGAGTGAAGAACAGGCTCCAGTGATGATGTCAGCCATTGGCGCCAAAAAGAACGAACCACCACCATTAATATAGTCATAAATAAAGACAAAACAGCAAAGTGCATTCTAGGATTGTGGATTGTGGAAACAGTTTGGGGAAGGCCCAATGGCTGTTCCAGCATGCCCGCACCCAAGTGCAAAAAGTTTATATAGGTATGGATTTGGGCCAGCACTAAGCTCTGATCCCAATACCATCCCAAATAAACTAGAACAGTGACAATGAGCCTGTTTTTTTTTGTACCAACATCAGTAACTGACCTCATAAATGTTCTATTTAAATGCATTTGTGGGCCATCATTCTCAAAAATGCATTCCAATGGTACGAACCCCCATGTGGTTGTGCACCGGAACATCTAGCAGGATTTACAAACAGGTGAACGAGTGAGCAGCTCGTTGAAAGTTATTATGCATAATGATATGTGACCTTACTTTAAACCTGTCAATCACATGTCTCCATGGAATCTGGTTGACCTTAAGACCACGTCAATTGTTCGATTCATCCCAATTAGAAATGACTTGTCTGATTAGAGCACTCTAGCTTTAACCACCTTTATGAAACGGATAGTTCCAGTCCTTCAATCTGATTGGCTGAGCTGTTTGTCCAGCCGTGACATTATCGACAACGTCTCAGTGCTTTACATTCATATCACTGCATGATGTACAATACATGATTTTAAATTATGGACCATAGATGGAAATACAGATTAATATAAACAGCAAGGCGGCGCGGTGGCTTGGTGGTTAGCACGTTCGCCTCTCAGCTCTAGGGATTCCCGGTTCGAATCCCCATCTGGGTGGAGTTTCCATGTTCTCCCCGTGTCCGCGTGGGTTTCCTCCAGGTTCTCCGCTTTCCTCCCACAGTCCAAAAACATGGATGAAGTCAATTGAGTTCTCCAAATTGCCCCATATAGAGTGTGTCTGTGTGAGTGAGTGTGTGCCCAGCGATGGATTGGCGCCCTGTCCTGGGTGTATCTGCCCAGCGCCCGAGACGCCCGAGACGCATGGGGAACCCCACCGCGACCCTAATAGAGGATAAAGCGGATGATAATGAATGAATGAATGAATAAACATCAAGCAGATTCCCGATGAGCACTAAACCTGTATCCTGTTACTCAGAGATCAACGTTCACTTTTTCGTAAAAAAGAGCGGGTGGTGTGCAGTAGGATGCTAATCAGCACCTGGCTGTAGGTGGAAGCTGAGGAACAGTGATGCTTGCGAGCAGCTCGTTGACAGTTATTATAGCAAAAAGTGAAAGTACGTTTAGATGGAATGTGGAGATGGAATTTGGACCCAGCTGTCTCCAAGTCTCCCAGCTTCCCAGGCCTGAGCCGCCCCGCCGAGCGAACGCTGGAACTGGCTCCCATTACTGACTTTCAGACACATCTGGTGGCCTGCGGTTTACGGAGGGAAATCAATAATGATTCAGGATAAACAAGACACCGAGAGGATTACATCAACCCCTCAGAACCACGGAACCCACCAGAGGAAGCTCTGTTTCCGTTTCCCTCTCGTTAGCGCTCCTTTATAATGCCGCGGGATATGAACATCCAGTCTGGAAACGTTATCACACGAGGTACGTGAGCCGTAACCATACCTGTCCAAAAGTATTTAGGCACGCTACGGGTTTTTCCAGCATGTGGCTTCATTTGCAGAAGGTTGTAGGAAAAGAGAACGGGTCTTTAGTTACGATATGACAGGAACTGACAAAAATGGCCCAGATTTCTCACAGATATTTCAAAAAATCTGCTCAACTATGGAGAACCAAACTGCACCAAACTGGCGGAAGCTTATAAAGTGATGGAGCTCAACATGTGATTAACAATCCATATACACTTTATGTTCTCACTGCAGGAAATTATGGATTTGGTGACATATAGGGCTGCACCTAACGATTCATTTTCTATCAATTAACCTAACGATTTTTTTCCAGATTAATCAAATAATTCGTTTGGAATGTGCCCAGCGATAGATTGGCGCCCTGTCCTGGGTGTATCTGCCCAGCGCCCGAGACGTTCTCCCCTGGATGGGCATGGGGAACCCCCCCCATCCTGCAACCCTAATAGAGGATAAAGCAGAAGATAATGGATGGATGGTATTCGTTTGGAATTAAAATGACTTCTTCAAAATAATGAAAAATAACTCTTAATGCTGAAATATTTTCTTTTAATCCAACAGTGTGTCCTTTGAAACATATTGAAACATTTGTTTTCATTAATAGCTTTATAAAAAGATATAATCTCAGCCACAAGAGATGCAATAATTCAAGTATAATATAAAGCACATTAGAATGATGGTGGAATATTTTTAAATGAGTCTTTTTCTATTACTGAAATGTCTGGACATAAAAATGGTCATTTTTTTCATTGACCTACATGGGCAGTCAAGCATGTGGTTAAGAAACCAGCCTTGTGACCTGAAGGTCTCCAGGTCGATACCCAGTCCCACCAAGTACTATGGCTGAAGTGCCCTTGGGCAAGGTATCCAGCCCCAATTGCTTCTCGGCGCCATATAAAAGGCTGCCCACCGCTCTGGACATGTGTACTCACTTCACTCAGTGTGTGAATATGTGTGTGTTCTGCATGGATGGGTTAATATTGCTTGGTGTGTAAGCACTGTAGGCAAAATGGATCACTAATCAATACATTCGATCTCTTCGGACCCAAAGTGGAACCAAAGCCAAGGAGCCGGAGGAGGGTGAATGTCCTGCTTCAGACCCAAAAAATTCCCAGACTGGTTGCTAAACCTCACCTCCGGCATCGGATGACTTAGATATGACTGTGATCCCGCTGCAAACATCTTCCACAACAAACAAGCGCATTCTTTCCACTTCCTCAGCTTTTAAGTTCTCACCTTATTACAGTGTGCTGGAGAATCACTGCAGCTGGTGTGCTAACAATTAAAACCCGCCGATGACCAACGCATCCTGGCTTTTTTAAACATGGCGGCCGGTTATTACCTTTAAACCATCAGTGGGTTGTTGAACACCGCTGCTTTCTGTTGCTGCTACACCACCATACATACTGAACAACAAGACAATACGCATGGCATGATGACTGATGCATAATGATATGTGACCTTACTTTAAACCTGTCAACCACATGTCTCCATGGCATCCAGTTGACCTTAAGACCACGTCAATTGTTCGATTCGTCCCAATTAGAAATAAGCTGTCCGATTAGAGCACTCTAGCTTTAACCACCTTTATAAAACGGATAGTTCCAGTCCTTCAATATGATTGCTGAGCCATTTGTCCAGCTGTGACATTATTGACAATGTCTCAGCGCTTGACATTCATATCAATGCATGATGTACAATACATAATTTTAAATCCATCCGTCCATCCATTATCGTCCGCTTTATCCTATATTTGGGTCGCTGGGGGGTTCCCCATGCCCATCCAGGGGAGAACGTTTCGGGCGCTGGGTAGATACACCCAGGACAGGGCGCCAATCTATCACTGGGCACACACTCACTCACACAGACACACTATATATGGGGCAATTTGGAGAACTCACTTGACTTGATCCATGTTTTTGGACTGTGGGAGGAAACCGGAGAACCCGGAGGGAAACCCACGCAGACACGGGGAGAACTTGGAAACTCCACCCAGATGGGATTCGAACCGGGAATCCCTAGCACTGAGAGGAGAACGTGCTAACCACTAAGCCACCGTGCCGCCCTGAGTTTAAATCATAGACCATAAATGGAAATACAGATTAATATAAACAGCAAGCAGATTCCTGATGAGTCACTAAACCTGTATCCTGTTACTCAGTGATCAACGTTCACTTTTTCGTAAAAAAGAGCGGATGGTGTGCAGTAGGATGCTAATCGCCACCTGGCTGTAGGTGGAAGCTGAGGAACAGTGATGCTTGCTTCACCCTGGCTTAAGCACTGCAGCTTCCATCCCATAGACTGTGCTCACTCTGAGCGTCTATGAAAGCCAATGGCTCCCCCCAGTGTCTCGGGACACTGCCGGAGTAGCAATAGCAGTAGCAGCAGCTTCAAGAATCGTTACCGAGAATCTTTAAAATGCTGAAAACTCTGTACTATAACATTAAATCATTAATTAAGCTTTACTGATAGGAGATCTAAAGTCTAGGACACAGCGCTTCCTGTATGGCTCACCAAAACTGGCTTGTGGGCAGTGAGACATCATCTTGTATTATCCGTCGTAGGGATCATAAAGACTTTAATCCTCATCACGAGCGAATCTTCAAACCAAAGGGAACAATGACAAACAATATGTTCTCCACTGTCCCAAACAAATCACAGTAATGCACAATGTAACCCTCAGGTCTGTTAACATTACAACAGCGCAAAGAGAACCATCATTATGCAAATGTAGCTTTAGTAAGAGTCTGTAAACCGTAGAGTCAGATGAGAGCCCAACCACGAAGTGCGCTGATGAGAATCCACACTGGTGAGAAAGCACGAATCCCTCAGTGACATTCAGAACCATATCTGTATCTGTAGGTTTGTTTACTCACCCGGGCCTTTGAGGGGTTTTGTCTCCAAATGTGGAAAGGCAAAAAGGAAATGGGTGTGAGTTTCGCAGGGTCGCTGTGCAGACTACTGCATGAGCAGCCGGGCAGCGTTTAGTCCTTTATGTGCCTTATCAGCAGGGATTAGGCAGAGACACAGCGAAAGCACACACACAGCTCCGGCCTCCATGCCCACTGTACTGGTGCACACGCTGCTATTTTCAGTGCTGGCAACCCCAGTCACCCACAAACCACACACACACACACACATACATATTTTTAACCACACACACACACACACACACACACATTATATATAAATGTATTTACACACACACAGATTTTATATATATATATATGAGATATATATATATATAATGTGTATCTATCTATATATCTGATCTATATATTCTATATATATATATAGATACATATATATATATATAATATATACATGTGTATCTATCTATCTATCACACACAAACCACACACACGACACACATATAATATATATATATAATCTATCTATCTATAATATATATATATATATATACACACACAAAACCAACACACACACATTATATAAAATATATACACATACACATTTTATCTATATCTATGTATCTATCTATATATATATATATATATATATATATATAATAATATCTATCTATCCATATACACACAAACACAACAAACACACACACACACATATTTTAATACATTATATAAAATGTATTTACACACACACACACACATTTATTTACACACACACATTTTCTTTGTCGTGTGTGTATGTGTATATATATATATATATATATATATAATATATATATATATATATGTATATAAGATTTTTCATAGTCGAATCTGATATTTTCCCTAAGTCGATGATAAGTCGAATCAGTTATTTCTATCCATGGCCAATAAGCGTATCTTTCTATCTATCCATACATACACCGTAAACCAACACACACACATTTAAACATATTTAGGATTAAGTTTTTTTTCTCCATCAGCATTTCTGCCACGGTGTGTTATTGCGCATTTGTTCCGCGCAGGTCACGCTCGTGGGAGCGTCTCCCTCTGTTTAGACCGGCCGACGCTGTGGCCGGATCCCGGGAGACGCTCATGCGCGAGCGGCGTTCGCGATTTCCCCGCGGAGCCGCTCATCTCCGGGGAAAGACGGACATTTGTGACAGGATAATTTTATTTGACAAAAGGCTATATATATAACGAAAACAAAGACATTTAATGTAAAAACTAATGCTTAGCAGCAGCCATGGGCACCCCCATGTGATCAAAATGGTACATTCGACTATGAGGTTCATAGTCGACTACGGTTCTCCGAATCGAATCGTCGAATCAGCGAATATTGCAACTCACCCCTAATATATATATATATACACAAACCAACATACACACACACACACATATACACAAACCAACACATACACACACACAATATATATTATATATATTAACACAGTTGTGTAAAGGTAAAGGACCTTGCTATACATGTTGGACATTTGTGAACACAAAGCAGATGCAGATGAATATGACATTCAACACTTATTACAAGACTCGATGAAAAGAACCGAGAACCTGGACGGCCACCTCATTTCAAATCTCATAGAAATGATTCCCAGAAAACAGGAAGCCGTGATGTGTAGGTTTCTAAAAACATGTCCAACACACACACACACACACACACACATTATATATATATATATATATATATATATATATATATATATATATATATATATATATATATATATATATATTAACACAGTTGTGTAAAATTAAAGGACCTTGCTATACATTTTGGACAACTGTGAACACAAAGCAGATGCAGATGAATATGTCATTCAACACTTTAGGGAAGTACAAGACTCGATGAAAAGAACCGAGAACCTGGAAGTTCACCTCACTTAAAATCTCATAGAAATGATTCCCAGAAAACAGGAAGCCATGGTTTCTAAAAACATGTCCAACAAACACACACACACACACACACCCAGACAGACCTCTCCATGTTTCAAAAGAAATCCAGATCTCCAGCCATCATAAAGCAACAGAAATACACACTTACAGTAACGTAAATATCACAGAGACAGAGGCCCGTGTGATAAACTGAGGGGCGGGGTGGGGGCAGACAGAAATATGAGGGGCAGCATTGGTGTTACGGCTCATGGGTTTTTGAGAACGAGGATCTGCCACTGAGATACGGGTCTGTGTTTTAAGGAGATTACAACCAGCTCGCACTAGCAGGGCAGGTGGGGGGGGGGGGGGGGGGGGGTAAGGGGGTGGGACAGATGCAGAGTGCCTTTCATTCTAAATGAGATAAACAAATATTTCCAGATAAACCACTGAGAACTGAGAACTAATAAGTACCAGTAAGTCAACACATTAAAATCCAGTTCAGAGATTCAGATGAACCCATAGCGGAGCAGGGACCTTCAGAAGAAGCCAAGTATGTAATTTATCTGTAAACAGAGCAAAAGAGGACCAGCGTCAGATTTCTTAAAGCGTTTCACTGGGAGACCAGGACCAATCACGACTCGACATGTACATCTGCCTTATATGCCTCTATACACCCACTAGTCCTACCATAGGAGTGGGAGGTGGGGGCAACGTGGGAGTAATGTGTGGATGTCCCAATACTTTTTTTCTATATAGCGTATAGACTTAATTACCCTCCTGATTTATACATGCGGTCACTATAAGGCTGTTATTACTGACAGGAGCTTGAGGGTTCTGCATATGAATCTCTGAACTTGATTTAACTGGGGGCTGATTCCTGACCACATCACCACTGACAGGGGGCGGAGCCTCCACTGCATTAGTCTGAAATTGGGGTGGTTTGTTTTATTCATATTGAGTAAGTCCAGTTATTTTGAGCCTTTCTCTGAAAACTGGTGCAGACCAGTTCGAAATCTGTGTGTCATCGCCAGTTTCACACACACACACACACACACACACACACACACACACACACACACACACACACACACACACACAGGGCAAATATAACCTCTTGATATCTAGTCACATGGACCATGTAGGGGAATATTTTATCTGCACCCAAGTTGTTTATCGGTTCCATGGGGTCAGCTTATTAGAGAAAATGTGACCGACAAGAGACACGGCATTTAAAAGACAGATTCATTTAACTGAACTGATGTGTTGTATTCAACAGTTTAGTTATTTAAGTTAAAAACAACTAAAACACACACACACACACACACACACACACACACACTACACTATGAATACCGCAGCCCTTATCACATGACTGCCTCTTAAAACAACAAACTGCAACAAACTGCTGCCATTTAAGCAAACTACATTTTCTAAACCAGGCTGCCACCGAACAGATTCGCTGCCTTTAAACACAGCGGGTGATTTCACAAACAAGGCTGCCATCTTTATACACTGGCCGCCATTAAATGCAACAGGTGCTTCCAAACACAACACATTTGCCTTTATACAAAACACACACATCACTAGATTATAAGTACACTGCTGCCTCCGGACACTGCTGCTTTTTTTTTTTTTTTTTTTTTACCCCATACTGCTTCCAAATACTATGGTATTAAACACGAAGACCCAGCTGTCACCGAACACAAATACAAACAAACAACAAGCACGTTTTTAAAGTTTCGAACCAACATGAGGAGCTGCTCCACCTCCTAATCAAACAGAGTTGATGCCTCCGAATGCATTTCAATCCACGCGTCGCACGTCCACATCCAATGCACTGAATCTCAACGAACAGCCTGCAGCATCGCTGGCATTATTTATATACAGCCTTCAAACGACGGGGTTGAAACGTTCAAGCCAAGCCGACATGCTCGTCCCGAACGGGCCCGTGTGTAAACTAGGATTATAAAGCGGTAAACAAGAGACCATGTAGAAAGATATCACTGCTTTCTGAAACCCAAATGTTTTCCGCGAAACATATGGAGAACAAACGCGGTCTGTTTAGATTTCAAAATAAGACCCCTCGCATCGGTCCCCAACAGACGAGTCCATCAAGGGATCCATGACAGATTCTGTACTGATGAACCGACAGGATCAAACCACGGACCATGAGTCACTGAGAGCCCCAATAAGAGGCTCCTAATGTTATTATAGTGTGTTTGTAACAGTTTTATAAAGCAATAAGGCACTCGAGGTTGTGTATTATTGTGAATGAATCATGGGAAAGATGTGTGGCTTTTCAAAATACACTCCGACTCGTTCACTTCGCTCCAGTGATGATCGCCGCCTGGCGATTCCACCTCACCGAGGAGATAATTCTCACTCCATGGCGTTCACCACTGCAAAATGGTGGAACGTTCTTCCCAACTCTGTCCATAAGGCAGAATCACTAAACAGTTTTAAGAAACTACTTAAGACGCATCTCTTTAACAAATACCTGTTGTAGAAGAAAAAAAAAGGGGGGGGGGGGCCGCAGCATCGAATACCAATCAGGTTTGATGAATTTACAGTATAGTTGGTTTTCTCCATGGCTTCTGACTTGTGGTGTTCTCATTTGTAAGTCGCTTTGGATAAAAGCATCTGCTAAATGACTAAATGTAAATGTAAATATACACTCTGCTATGCGTCAGGCCTAATGACACCTCTTTCTCGTGATTTATTCCCAATAATGAATCTCTAGTACCTTATTGCTTCACCTGCCACCTGCTGGTATTCCCTCTCACACCGGTGTGATACTCTGATGGCTGTAGCCCAGACCCTTTATTTAAGTTTGACCTCCACAGGCTCTTCCTTTCAAGTTATTCCCACAGCCCACACAAGTCCAGGTCCACTGTCTCATCGACTATCTCGGCTCCTCCACCTATATGTTCCAGAAGAACTGGTGACTCTGGTCCTTCCTCAAAATCCGGTTTCTGGCATATGTGCATCTTACTGTCCTCGCGATCAAATTCTTCCTCAAAAGTCTTTCTCTTTCGAATTCCTGGCAGCGCACATGATCCACTGACTGAGATGTTTCATGTAGAAGGCGTCTTAAACACAGAGGAGGACAATGGAGTGGCTTTACTGAGCAGAAGCACGAGTCTCAGGTGGACTCACAGATCATTAATCCAGGAAATGAGCTAAACAGTTGCAAGTAAACGCTTCACAACACTGGATACCAAACATTTTTGTGGTTTTATGGGAATAACTAATAATAAGTCGGTCATTTTAATGAGTGACCTCATGGTACAGTCTAAATTTAGTCTGTTCCTATTTACTTTTTTAATATATTGGGAAAAATAACAATGGCCTAACTCATACATGGACTACATAGTTCTACAATTACATTCTGTAGTCCATCTGCTTCTCTGCATACTTTGTTCGTCTCCATTACCCCGCGCTTAGATCAGTAATGGCCAGCGGCATCCTGTACGCAGCATCCTGTGAGAACTGATGAAGGCTTAGAAGATCCTGTCTCTGATTTTACATCTACAAGGTGGAGCAATAAGGTGGAGGTGTGTAATAGAGTGTACAGTGAGTGAATACAGGGTTTAAACTCTGGTTTAAACAACTGGTACCAACTCAACACACATTAACACTCGTATCACTGCAGTACTGAGAATCATCCACCACCCTAATAACACCTGCTCTTTGGGTGTGATGATCATCAGAGAACATCCATCCATCCATTCATTATCTTCCGCTTTATCCTATATTACGGTTACGGGGGGGTTCCCCATGCCTATCCAGGGGAGAACGTTTTGGGCGCTGGGTAGATACACCCAGGACAAGACGCCAATCTATCACTGGGCACACACTCACTCACACAGACACACTCTATATGGGGCAATTTGGAGAACTCAATTGACTTGATCCATGTTTTTGGACTGTGGGAGGAAACCGGAGAACCCGGAGGAAACCCATGTGGACACGGGGAGAACATGGAAACTCCACCCAGATTGGGATTCGAACCGGGAATCCCTAGCGCTGAGAGGAGAACATGCTAACCACTAAGCCACCGTGCCGCCCATCAGAGAACATACTAAAGCAAACTAACAAAGTTTGTAAAGAAACTGAAGGACTACAAAATATAATTGCAGAACTACAAATTGACCTATATAGTTCCTAGTTCCTTCATGGCAGCAGCTTGGTAAATACAAGAACTACTAAATACAAAACTAACTTAAATTTAAATTTAGCTTAAATACAAGTCAAATACAAATCTGTTTAAAACCCAAGTCATGCAACTCGAAACCAAAAATAATAAGGACATCAGATGGAAAAACGGGTCACATTCTGCTGCACAGATCTCGGATTGCAGATGCTATAAACCATCCAACTATCACTGATGCTCTAAATCATGACCACCTACAGTTCAGTTCCCACAAGATTAATTATTTACATGCAAGCAGACAGATGTATGTACCACACCCCCCTTCGACGGGACAAGTGTGAGCTGGTGTATAAAACGCGGCCCAAAAGAGAGCTATGTGGACAGATCACATCCATATAAGCTGATACAAAGCCACAAGGATTATACAGATATAGGAAGGCTTCAGACGTCATACTTTGTACTTGTAGAAGTGTGTCAGAACCATTTTGTTAAGGAAGCATTGATAAGGTCGAGCACCGAAGGTCTGGCTTGTGAGACGTGTCCTATTCTATTCCAGGAACCTCAGTTAGGTTGAGGTGGGGGTTTCTATGGGACATTGGATATATAAAATTCAAAGCACTGACACAGGAACGGGCCTTTCTCAAAAATGCTGATGGGTCCAAATGAAATGTCATGCAGTGTTATTTATACAAGACTTAAGTGATAAGTTCCACTATGGGTAACATAACGGCAGCACGGTGCCTTAGTGGTTAGCATGTTCTCCTCTCAGCGCTAGGGATTCCCGGTTCGAATCCCCATCTGGGTGGAGTTTCCATGTTCTCCCCGTGTCCACGTGAGTCTCCTCCGGGTTCTCCGGTTTCCTCCCACAGTCCAAAAACATAGATCAAGTCAAATGAATTCTCCAAATTGCCCCATATAGAGTGTGTATGTGTGAGTGACTGTGTGCCCAGCGATAGATTGGCACCCTGTCCTGGGTGTATCTGCTCAGCGCCCGAGACGTTCTCCCCTGGATGGGCATGGGGAACCCCCCCCACGACCCTAATATAGGATAAAGCTGAAGACCACTTAGCCACCATGCCACCCATCAGAGAACATACTAAAGCAAACTAACAAAGTTTGTCATTGATCCATACTGCGTACAATGAATTCTGAGCTGATCTGTCCAAAAGATGCTCACCCCTAGTTGGAGAGTTAAGCAGGGACCCCTCTACGGCTTTTTGCTTCAGGTGGTTTTAAAGCCCGAAGGTAGGTAATAATATCCTTTTTTACACTCAAAAACACGTTAATATGTAAAGGTTGTCCCAAATTAGGAAGGTGACCTGGGGGAGGAGCTTGGTGCTCGGTGGGCTTAGTAGTTAGCAAGTTCTCCTCTCAGTGCTAGGGATTCCCGGCCTCGACCCACCCCCAGCTGGTAAATTGCGATGGTTATCCACAATATTAATCTGCGATGGCAACCAGTAGAACCAGTAATGGGAGAGTTACAGGACCCACACATGGCTCATGCCCTAAAATACCCAAAATTGCCCCATAGGTGTCTGTGTGCGTGATAATTGTGCACCTGTTGGGGGTGTTGTGAAAGCATCACTGACCAATAAACACATGTCAATTATTTAAGGTTTTTTTTCACTAATAATTGGGACTGGGACCTGGGGGTGGGGCTTCGTGCTGGTGGCTTAGTAGTTAGCACGTTCTCCTCTCACAGTCCTAAAAATTCCCGGTTTTCGAATCAATCTGGGTGGAGTGCCATAAATTCTCCCCGTGTCCGCGTGGGTTTCCTCTTGGTTCTCCGGTTTCCTCCCACAGTCCAAAAACATGGCTCATGGTCAACTGAATACTCCCCAAATTGGGTGTATCTGCCCAGCGCCCGAAACATTCTCCCCTGGATGGGCATGGGGGAACCCCCCCTCCCACGACCCTACTAGAGGATAATGGATGGATGGATGGATGGATAATAATACTGTTGATGATTCCTGAGTGGGACCAGACATTTCCCTCATCCAGAGCCGCTTCCATACATAAAGTTAAATATATTCTTTAAATCTGTGAGCAACACTCAGTCAGTCATTCATTCATTCATTCATTATCTCCCGCTTTATCCTATATTAGGGTCATGGTGGGGTTCCCCATGCCCATCCAGGGGAGAACGTCTCGGGCGCTGGGCAGATACACCCAGGACAGGGTGCCAATCTATCGCTGGGCACACACTCACTCACACAGACACACTCTATATCAAAGCGAAAATTATATGGGGCAATTATATGGGGCAATTATATGGTGCAATTTTGAGAATTCAATTGACTTGATCCATGTTTTTGGACTGTGGGAGGAAACCGGAGAACCCGGAGGAAACCCACGCAGACACGGGGAGAACATGGAAACTCCACCCAGATGGGGATTCGAACCGGGACTCCCTAGTGCTGAGAGGAGAACATGCCAACCACTAAGCTTAATGATAATATGAAGTGTGGAGGGGTGACAGGGTTCGACATGGTGGCATGACCCCCCCCCAGATCTCCATGACGAGCCTCCTGAATCCTACTGATGAGAATGAATAAAGCTGAATCCACTGAAGGCTCCCGAAGCTTTAGAATGACATTATGTGTTTTTAAAGAACAGATAACATCACAGAACCTAACAGAACCCAACAGAACCTAACACAACATCACAGAACCCAACAGAACCTCATACTCTGCCGAAT
Organism: Corydoras sp. C115; assembly: GCA_019802505.1. NCBI lineage: Eukaryota > Metazoa > Chordata > Actinopteri > Siluriformes > Callichthyidae > Corydoras > Corydoras sp. C115. The sequence goes on along the minus strand of JAFMOC010000500.1, from coordinate 12,766 downwards.
TACATCCCAAATAATGAGCTTCTCCAGCAGCGACCTGCGACAGCGCCGGACTCCTGACAGCGAAGCCACCATGCAGCCCGCCCGCCCGCCCGCCCGCCCCGAGATAAAGCCTCTTACCTGTCGACAGCATTAATGACGTCCAGCAGACCTTCACCCGTCCAAAACCTGAAACAATCTGGACCTGGGCATTAAGGGCGAGCCGACACCATAACGGAAAGTCATGTGCGTGTGTCCTCGCCAGGCTCAGCGGCTCGGCGGCGGGACGGAGCGCTCCTCCAGCTTCGTTGTTTCGGTTCCGCGGGTGTCGCTAACGCGGACGACGGACCGACGCAGACCGACGAGAGACGCCTGACCGCCGGCCTGACTCCAAACACTGCAGGCGGGCTAGTTATGCTAACAGCGGATCCTCAGTCTGACACTCCCACAAACCGCACGTCTCTCTCTCTCTCTCTCTCTCTCTCTCTCTCTCTCTCTCTCTCCTCTCTCTCTCTCTCTCTCTCTCTCTCTGTGTATTCACATGACAGTACATACAACAATATTGCCACAGCATCACAATTGTGACAACCAAAAGCCATCCATCCATTATCTCCTGCTTTATCCTCTACTAGGGTCACGGGGTTGGGGCGCAGGGCAGATACACCCAGGAAAGGGCACCAATCTATCACTGGGCACACAGTCACTCACACAGACACACACACACAAACACACTCTATACATCCATCCATTCCGCTTTATCCTCTATTAGGGTCGTGGAGGGTGGGGGGGTTTCCCCATGCCCATCCAGGGCGTTTCCAGGCAGATGCACACCCAGGACAGGGCACCAATCTATCACTGGGCACACACTCACTCACACAAACACACTCTATCCATCCATTCTACTTTATCCTCTATTAGGTTTGCAAAGGGGGGGGTTCCCCATGCCCATCCAGGGGAGAACGTTTCGGGCGCAGGGTAGATACACCCAGGACAGGGCGCCAATCTATCACTGGGCACACACTCACTCACACAGACACACACACACAAACACACTCTATACATCCATCCATTCCGCTTTATCCTCTACTAGGGTCGTGGGGGGGGGGGTTTCGGGCGCAGGGCAGATACACCCAGGACAGGGCGCCAATCTATCACTGGGCACACACTCACTCACACAAACACACTCTATCCATCCATTCCGCTTTATCCTGTACTAGGGTCACGGAGGGTTGCCCATGCCCATCCAGAGGAGAACATTTCGGGCGCTGGGCAGATACACCCAGGACAGGACGCCATTCTATCACTGGGCACACACTCACTCACACAGACACACACACACAAACACACTCTATACATCCATCCATTCTGCTTTATCCTCTACTAGGGTCACGGGGGTGGGGGGGGGGGTTCGGGCGCAGGGCAGATACACCCAGGACAGGGCACCAATCTATCACTGGGCACACACTCACTCACACAAACACACTCTATCCATCCATCCATTATGCTTTATCCTCTATTAAGGTCGCGGAGGAGGGGGGGTTCCCAATGCCCATCCAGGGGAGAATGTCCCACTCAGGAATCATCAAACAGTATTATTATCCATCCATTATCCTCTACTAGGGTCACGGGGGGGATGCCCATGCCCATCCAGGGGAGAACGTTTCGGGCGCTGGGCAGATACACCCAGGACAGGGCCTCAATCTATCGCTGGGCACACACTCACTCACACAACACACTCTATATGGGGCAATATATTTTTGGAAAATTCAATTGACCTTGATCCATGTTTTTGGACTGTGGGACTAAGCCGGAGAACCCAGAGGAAACCCACATGGACACATGGGAGAACATGGAAACTCCACCCAGATTGGGATTCGAACCGAGAATCCCTAGTGCTGAGAGGAGAACATGCTAACCACTAATCCACCGTGCTGCCCCAATTATTCATTCATTCATTATCTCCCGCTTTATCCTCTATTAGGGTTGCGGTGGGGTTCCCCATGCCCATCCAGGGGAGAACGTCTCGGGCGCTGGGCAGATAGACCCAGGACAGGGCGCCAATCCATCGCTGGGCACACACTCACTCACACAGACACACTGTATATGGGGCAATTTTGAGAATTCAATTGACTTGATCCATGTTTTTGGACTGTGGGAGGAAACCGGAGAACCCGGAGGAAACCCATGCAGACACGGCGAGAACATGGAAACTCCACCCAGATGGGGATTCGAACCGGGAATCCCTAGCGCTGAGAGGCGAACGTGCTAACCACTAAGCCACCATGCTGCTGCCCCAATTATATTAATGATGAATCAAATTACTAGTGGTTAGTTAAATAGACTACCACTCTAACTTAATCCTCTATATTTGGCCCTTTCTCACCATAATGTAATGTGATAAAACCGTAAAAAATCGACAAAAACAAGGTTGCTTGAGTTCAGTATGGAACTTGCAACGTGTGACTGACCCACACAGACCCCCGACCTGAACTCTGAACATCTTTGGGATGAACTAGAACAGAGATTGTCATCCAGGTCGATGTCTCACATCACAAAGGCTCTTCTGGATAAAATGGCAATAATTCCCCTAATAGAGAATATAGCAGAAGATAATGGATGGATGGATCAGGATCTGTCATTTTTTAAAAGATGGATGCATATGGTTATCTGTAATAATCCTGATAGTATATGAATTCTGCGGCACGGTGGCTTAGTGGTTAGCACGTTCTCCTCTCAGCACTAGGGATTCCCGGTTCGAATCCCAATCTGGGTGGAGTTTCCATGTTCTCCCCGTGTCCACGTGGGTTTCCTCCGGGTTCTCCGGTTTCCTCCCACAGTCCAAAAACATGGATCAAGTCAATTGAGTTCTTCCAAATTGAGTGTGTATGAGTGAATGAGAGTGTGGCCAGTGATAGATTGGCACCCTGTCCTGGGTGTATCTGCCCAGCGCCCGAAACGTTCTCCCCTGGATGGGCATGGGGAACTCCACCGCGACCCTAATAGAGGATAAAGCGGAAGATAATGAATGAATATATGAATTGTGATTTATGATATATTTTGAGGCGGCACGGTGGCTTAGCGATTAGCACATTCTCCTCTCAGCACTAGGGATTCCCGTTTCGAATCCCAATCTGGGTGGAGTTTCCATGTTCTCCATTTTACAGTAACGTGTTCACACGCTTTTAAACACAGACTCCTATTTTCTTATTAAAAGACCTTTATTTGTTACATGTCACCTGGAATTAAATAGACCTGCGTTTAGTTTTGTCTCGAGCTAAGTGCACTCGTCCGTTTTGAGATGTTTTAAACGTTTGAAATCTTTGTTTTTAAAGAGAGAAATTTGTGCTCATTTCTAATTACGATGCTTTAAAACGGCGTTTTATTTATCACTGTAATCCACTGGTGTTACAACAAAGAAACCTGACGTCATGACGACTTTGTTTGACCTGGGGTGTTCGTTTAGCTGCGAACTCTAGGGGTTTGGCGACACCTGGTGGCCACGTTCATGTATTACAACATAAGGTCTTGACTTCGATTACTCAGTTTAAGTGTTTTACTGAGTAGAATCATTATTCATTCATTCATTATCTCCCGCTTTATCCTCTATTAGAGTCGCGGGGGGTTCCCCATGCCCATCCAGGGGAGAACGTTTCGGGCGCTGGGCAGCTACACCCAGGACAGGGCGCCAATCCATCGCTGGGCACACACTCACTCACAAAGACACACTGTATATGGGGCAATTTGGAGAATTCAATTGACTTGATCCATGTTTTTGGACTGTGGGAGCAAACCGGAGAACCCGGAGGAAACCCACGCGGACACGGGGAGAACATGGAAACTCCACCCAGATGGGGATTCGAACCAGGAATCCCTAGCACTGAGAGGCGAACGTGCTAACCACTAAGCCACCGTGCCGCCCGAGTAGAACAATTAGTAATAAGTAATTAGTAATAATAGTATAATTAGAAATAATACATAGATAATATTCATTAATTCATTATCTTCCACTTTATCCTATATTAGGGTCGCGGTGGGGTTCCCCATGCCCATCCAGGGGAGAACATCTCGGGCGCTGGGCAGATACACCCAGGACAGGGTGCCAATCCATCGCTGGGTACACACTCAAACACTCAAACACACCCTATATGGGGCAATTTAGAGAACTCAATTAACTTGATCCATGTTTTTGGATTGTGGGAGGAAACCGGAGAACCCGGAGGAAACCCACGCAGACACGGGGAGAATATGGAAACTCCACCCAGATGGGGATTCGAACCGGGAATCCCTAGCGCTGAGAGGAGAACATGCTAACCACTAAGCCACCGTGCCGCCCACATAAATTATATATAAATAATTAAAGTAGTAACTTTAAATACAAGTTGTAGCCACTGGAGTCAGACATAACATCAGACAATATACATTGTTAGCAAGTTCATTTGACTGTCGCACTAAATTCTGATTATTTATTGGGTACTATTCAGGAAAGTGTCGACACGGTGGCTTAGTGGTTAGCATGTTCTCCTCTCAGCACTAGGGATTCCCGGTTCAAATCCCAATCTGATGGAGTTTCCATGTTCTCCCCGTGTCCACGTGGGTTTCCTCCGGGTTCTCTCCCACAGTCCAAAAACATGGATCAAGTCAATTGAGTTCTCCAAATTGCCCCATATAGAGTGTGTCTGTGTGAGTGAGTGTGTACCCAGCGATGGATTGGCGTCCTGTCCTGGGTGTATCTGCCCAGCGCCCGAAACGTTCTCCCCTGGATGGGCATGGGGAACCCCACCGCGACCCTAATAGAGGATAAAGCGGAAGATAGTGGATGAATAGTTAGGAAAGCATATCGCATTTAGATCATTTACAAATCGTTAGAACTGACTCTCTTGAGCAGTTGCACGTCTGGATCTTCCACTATTCCAGCTTAGCTGAGATGTAACGTCACAATAGCTTTAATTTATAAGCTTATGTCCAAAAAGTAGTATTTCAAATCGTTTAAATGCATTTTTGTGCTCTAGAAACATAAAAATATATCTGAGCCATGAGCGAAATGATTCCCTGGGACACTGATGCAAAACACACCTCAGCACCACTGACCACATAGATTTAAAGTCTGTAGTCCTGTGTCTGTACTGATATTATTTGGGTGGTGGATAATCCTCTGCACTGCAGTGATCATCTAGATCATTTAGTCATGCCGAGCTAGAATGACTAGATCAGACATTTATTTACACAGACACACTTTAAAGTCTAAAAATAAAATCAAATCGTGTTCTACTCGGGCGGCACGGTGGCTTAGTGGTTAGCATGTTCTCCTCTCAGCGCAAGGGATTCCCGGTTCGAATCCCAAACTGGGTGGAGTTTCCATGTTCTCCCGCATGGGTTTCCTCCGGGTTCTCCGGTTTCCTCCCACAGTCCAAAAACATGGATCAAGTCAATTCATTCATTCATCATCTCCCGCTTTATCCTCTATTAGGGTCGCGGGGGGGGGGTTCCCCATGCCCATCCAGGGGAGAACGTTTCGGGCGCTGGGCAGATAGACCCAGGACAGGGCGCCAATCTATCGCTGGGCACACACTCACTCATACAAACACACTCTATATGGGGCAATTTGGAGATTTCAATTGACTTGATCCATGTTTTTGGACTGTGGGAGGAAACCGGAGAACCCGGAGGAAACCCATGCGGACACGGGGAGAACACGGAAACTCCACCCAGATGGGGATTCAAACCGGGAATCCCCAGCGCCGAGAGGAGAACATGCTAACCACTAAGCCACCGTGCCGCACTCAAGTCAATTGAATCCACAGTCCAAAAATAAACCAAACATGGATGAAGTCAATTCTCCAAATTGCCCCATATAGAGTGTGTCTGTGTGAGTGAGTGTCTGCCCAGCGATAGATTGGCACCCTGTCCTGGGTGTATCTGCCCAGTGCCCGAAACGTTCTCCCCTGGATGGGAACCCCCCCGCGACCCTAATAGAGGGTAAAGCGGAAGATAATGGATGGATGTTCTAGTGATAAAGTGCCCTGAAGAATTAGACCTCCACATTTAACACAGTGACACATATACACACTAAGTGAAGTGCGCTTGGGCAGCCCTGCACATGCTGCCCAGGGCAATTGGGGTTAGGCACGTTGCTCAAGGGCATTTCAGCCATAGTACTTGTTGGGACTGGGGATCGCACCGGGGGCCATCAGGTCACAGTGCCGTTCCCTTAACAACAACTACAAGTGCTTTTTCAAAGGGGATGATTTTATTTTACTCACACGAGGACCTATGTACACTACGAGGTCCTATAGGTTCTCGCAGGTTCTGTTAATTTCAGTACAAAGTGAAGACGAGCCACGTTCAAATCTTTATTTCTTAGTGTCGACGCTCCTCTCATTTGAAACTCCACCAAATCTCTGAAGCGTTTGGCAGAACACAGGTGTGTTCAGTACACGGCGAGCGACGGATGACCTGGGTCGTCCAGCGTTTGGTCCTAAACGGCGAGCTCCAGTTTGGATTTGGGAGATGGACAGCACTCAGAAATGTCCTGGGAGCAACATGGCACCGTGCGAAGCGGCCGCACGTAGAATACTGAATAACGCAGCATAATTTAAACAATAAATTAAATCTCGGTCCGAAATAATGTACAGCGCTGGGTTCACCCTGCACTCCGTGGTGCTCGCTTGAGGGGACTTTGAGAAAGATGCGGAGAAATAAAGATTATAAATAAAACATACTGTAAAGCCAAAAGTATGTGAGCTGACTGTACCTAGAGGTTGTTGTAGTCCAAAAAAGACACATGTGCACTGTAGGGGAATAAAAACAGCCGGGTATATAACCCTCCTCACCCCCGACCCAGCAGGTGCACTGTAGCCATGAGCAGCGAATTGTCCTGAAAAGGACTAGTCTTAGTCCCAATGTCTTACCCCCAGCAGTCTTTCTGCTCTAAATGCTGCCCTCAGCTAAAATAATTAAGCCATTTGCACAGCCTCCTCAACACCCGAGCAGACGGCCTTCCCTAAAGTGTTTACACGAGTGTCCTTACAGTTGTTCATATACTTTTGGCCTTCCAGTATATGTGCCCTGTACAACATTTAATCTCTGGAAAAAAAGAAATATAGATCTCCAAAAGCAACAACCCCCCAAAACCATTTTCACAAAAGCGGCAGACTCCCCTTGGGTGCCAGGATGATCCCGAAGACATAGAACAGTCCCACCAGGAGGTTGAGCTTGGCTGTTTTCTGCGGGATCTTGGCGTAGCGCTGGCTGCGGAACTGGCGTTCTAGAGGGAAGGCCATGGGCAGGGTGAGGAGCGGCAGCGCCATGCTGATGGTGTAGCGCGTGGCCAGCACGCAGAAGAAGACGTAGGGCGAAAAGAGCAGCACGTTGTAGAGGACGTAAGACAGCGCCGGGCCGGACAGGATGGCGAGCGTGACGATGCCGGCGCGCCGGTCCGAGTGCATGTCGCGCGTGTTGTTGCTGTGCAGGATGGCCTCGGTGTGCAGCGCCAGCGGCAGCGCGTAGACCAGCGGCAGCACCGACAGGTGGCCCACCTGCACGGCGTGCGAGAACACCACGGCCAGCGGCCCGAACGTGATCAGGATCACCACGTCCCCCAGCGCCACGTACTTCAGACCGATCCCTGCAACGACAGATCGGCCACGTTATGAGGTCAGAGGCCGGGACACCAAACTCGACATCTACATCGGAACCCACGTTTACCTCCGGTGTACAAAAAGGAGCTGGACAGCCCTCCGAAATAGATGAGGGCCAGATGCTCCAGCCGGAGCGACGAGAGAAAGAACAGCAGGGTGGCACAGAGACAGCCAACCGAGTAGAGGACGGCGCCGAACATCACCACATCTTGCGGCTCCAGGATGCGGTCTACCAGCGTCCTGTCGTCGCTCTTCTTGTGATCGATGCCCTTGGAGAAGTCGTAATACGTGTTCACCAGGTTTCCCGCACCGTGCACCACCAGCACGGCCACGGCGCACACCACCAACACTACAAAGTCCACCGAACCGTCCAGCTTGTAAGCCAGAGCGGTTCCCAGAGCCACCGGCGTCAGCGAGGCGCTGAAGCTCCACGGTCGCAGGGCCAGGACGTACGCCGCGCACTTCTCCTGCACGTGCGTGCCCATCTTGGACAGTCGGGAGGGCTTGCCTCCTCGGTTCCTCTCCGTCAACGCCGCTCCCGGCGCTTTCGTTCCGTTCAGGCCGTTGGAACCGGACAGAACGCAGCTCTCGCCGCTGGTTTTCTGCTGACCTGCCGCCATAGTGAGCACCGTGTACCTGCGGAGGAGGAGAGACACACGTTCACATTCACGTCGGGACAAAGAGCGCATTCAGTCGGCGGAGCAGAACATCAGGCGGCTCGCGAGGGAGCAGTGAATTTCACAAGACTATAATATAATGCCGCGGTGCCTTAGTGGTTAGCACATTCGCCTCTCGGCGCTAGGGATTCCTGGTTCGAATCCCCATCTGCGTGGAGTTTCCATGTTCTCCCCGTGTCTGTGTGGGTTTCCTCCGGGTCCTCCGGTTTCCTCCCACTGTCCAAAAACATGGATCAAGTCAATTAAGTTCTCAAAATTGCCCCATATAGAGTGTGTCTGTGTGAGTGAGTGTGTGCCCAGTGATAGATTGGCGCCCTGTCCTGGGTGTATCTGCCCAGCGCCCGAGACGTTCTCCCCTGGATGGACATGGGGAACCCCCACCGCGACCCCAATAGAGGATAAATCGGGAGATAATGAATGAATAATATAATGCAAAGGTCGGCCTTTTTATTCACACAGCCAAAAAATTGCAGAGAACCAGCCTGTCGTTTAGTCCTAAAGAATTTTTTTTAATAATAAATAAACAATTTTTAATTAAATAAATAATTATTTAAGGGCGGCACGGTGGCTTAGTGGTTAGCATGTTCTCCTCTCAGCACTAGGGATTCCCGGTTCGAATCCCCATCTGGGTGGAGTTTCCATGTTCCGTGTCCGCGTGGGTTTCCTCCGGGTTCTCCGGTTTCCTCCCACAGTCCAAAAACATGGATCAAGTCAATTGGGTTCTCCAAATTGCCCCATATAGAGTGTGTCTGTGTGAGTGAGTGTGTGCCCAGTGATAGATTGCCGCCCTGTTCTGGGTGTATCTGCCCAGCGCCTGAAATGTTCTCCCCTGGATGGTCATGGGGAACCCCACCGCGACCCTAATAGAGGATAAAGTGGAAGATAATGGATGGATGGATGGATGGATGGAAATAATTATTTATTTTATAAATTAATAAAAAAAATAAAAAATAAGATTACAGGTACAAGTCACTTTGCACGATCTTAAAGCATTTTTAGTTCCAGAAAGACTTTGCAAAGAGTTAATATATAATAAACGGCGAAAGGCATGAAACAAGACTGTTGGTGGGTGTGAGACAGCAATGAGCACCGCAACACAACCTGCGCAGGAAGCAACACAGGACCCTCTGACTTAATATTAGAGAAATCTCAGAAAGTTGCTGATATAATCTTTTTTATATAATCTTTATATAAAAACTGATATAAACTTTATATTTTCTGACAGGAGACTGTATTAAGAAATGACTTTTGAGACACAGGTAGCAGCTGTTTTATGGTCTATATTAACTATCCATCCATTATCTTCCGCTTTATCCTCTACTAGGGTCGGGGGGGGGTTCCCCATGCCCATCCAGGGGAGAACGTTTCGGGTGCTGGGCAGATACACCCAGGACAGGGCGCCAATCCATCGCTGGGCACACACTCACTCACACAGACACTCTATATGGGGCGATTTGGAGAATGGACTTGATCCATGTTTGTTTTTTTTTGGACTGTGGGAGGAAACCGGAGAACCCGGAGGAAACCCACACGGACACGGGGAGAACATGGAAACTCCACCCAGATTGGGATTCGAACCGGGAATCCCTAGTGCTGAGAGGTGGTCGTGCTAACCACGAAGCCACCGTGCCGCCGCTATATTAACTAGAAAATGGTAAATAGGGGTGATGGTGTTCTATTTTGCCTACAGTACTTGCACAATGAAGAATGAGTCCTCCGTGCAGAAACACACACACACACACACACACACACACACACACACACACACACACACACTGAGTGAAGTTAGCACATGTACACGGCACCCGGGGAGCAATTGGGATTAGGTGCCTTGCCCAAGGGCACTTCAGCTATAGTACTTGGTGAGACGGGGAATCAAAGCGGGAACCTTCAGGCTGCAAGTCCGGTTCCTTAACCACAAGCTTAGGACTGAACTTATAACTGGGTTAAAACGTGGAGGACAAATTCCTCGGTGTGTTATCACAGTTGGCACAACAGGTCACTTTATGACTTTATGACAGATCACTCTCTCTGCTTTACACTCTTTAAGAATTTAAAGATAAAGATCCGAAAATGTGTGAAGGCACTAATGACGGCATAAAGAAAGATCCCCATGTTCCAGCCATCATCTTCCACTTTATCATCTACTAGGGTAGCGGGGGGAGAACGTTTCGGGTGCTGGGCAGATGGACACCCAGGACAGGACGCTGATCTATTGCTGGGCACACACTCACTCACACAAACACAGAGACAGAGAGACACACAGATACAGAGACACACAGATACAGAGACACACAGATACAGAGACACATACACACAGACACATACACACACAGACACACACACATACACACACAGAAACACACACACACACAGACACACACAGAGACCCACACACACAGAGACCCACACAGACACAGAGACCCACACAGACACAGAGACCCACACAGACACAGAGACCCACACACACAGAGACCCACACACACAGAGACCCACACAGACACAGAGACCCACACAGACACAGAGACCCACACAGACACAGAGACCCACACAGACACAGAGACCCACACAGACACAGAGACCCACACACACAGAGACCCACACAGACACAGAGACCCACACAGACACAGAGACCCACACAGACACAGAGACCCACACAGAGACACACACACACAGAGACACACACACACAGAGACACACACACACAGAGACACACACACACAGAGACACACACACACAGAGACACACACACACAGAGACACACACACACACAGACACACACACACACAGAAACACACACACACAGAAACACACACAGAGACCCACACAGACACAGAGACCCACACAGACACAGAGACCCACACGACACAGAGACCCACACAGACACACACACACAGAGACACACACACACAGACACAGAGACCCACACAGACACACACACAGAGACACACAGACAAACACACACACTCTATATGGGGCAATTTGGAGAAATCAATTGACCTTGATCCATGTTTTTGGACTGTTTGAGGAAACACACAGAGAGACACACACACACACACAGAGAGACACACACACAGAGAGACACACACACAGAGAGACACACACACACACAGAGAGACACACACACACACACAGAGAGAGACACACACACACAGAGAGAGACACACACACACAGAGAGAGACACAGAGAGAGAGAGACACAGAGAGAGAGAGACACACACACACACAGACAGACACACACAGAGACACACTCTATATGGGGCAATTTGGAGAAATCAATTGACCTTGATCTATGTTTTTGGACTGTTTGAGGAAACCCACGCGGACACGGGGAGAACATGGAAACTCCACCCAGATTGGGATTCGAACCAGGAATCCCTAGCGCTGAGAGGAGAACATGCTCCCCATGTTACAGTCCACAATAATAAAGGGATGTCCACATAGTCTCAACAAAACAGCAGTAAGTGGAACCTTTAGAGAACCTCATCAATGAGAACTGAGTGATGGTGCCAAAACCACATGGCCCTGTTCAGATCGTAACTGCATGCTAAAGGAACAAGGACCGGTTGAGTGACGTTGGTGATGAGGAAGAACAATAAAGTGAAGACTGTGTGAGCAAGGTGGATAAGCAGAACATTGTCCCGTCAGGCACTGTGTTGCAGATTACAGGAGATTAAAGTTCCACATGAAGTTCACGTGCCAAAACAGCTAGTTAGCATTTTTAAACCTTACCGCTACTAACCCGGACTATCAGCGGCGCGGGGGTAGCTTATTTAACGCACTCTGCCGCGCGACATCCTTCTCCTCTGAGAGATCATCTGATCTACCGCAGAAACCACAGAACCTCAGCGAACCACACCGCGTGTCCCACATCCAGGGGGGCGTAGTTCGACTCTCCAACCCCGTTAGCTTAGCCTGTTAGCCTGTTTGCGTCACCGCCGAGGCGGCATCCAGTTCCCCCACGCCATTTCCGTCCCGTGTCGCGTCCCCAGCGAGCTAAAAAAGGGTGCGAAAAGAAAGAGCTTCCCATTACCTTTAAAAAACCCAAAATTTTTCTTAAATGCGTAACAACTATTATGGTTAGCATTTCTCCTCTCACGCAGGGATTCCCGGTTCGAACCGCAAATTGGGGGAGTTTCCATGTTCCCCCGTGTCCGCGTGGGTTTCCCCCGGGGTTTTGGTTCCTCCCCGGTTTTCCCGGTTTTCCCCCAAAATTGCCCCAGCACGGGGTTTTTGCGATTTGCACGTTTCCCCTTCCACAAGGAACCCCGGGTTTGAATCCCCATTGGGTGGAGTTTCCAGTTCTCCCCGGGGCCCTTTTGGGTTTTCCTCTGGGGTTTTTCCGGTTTCCTCCCAGCCAAAAAAATGGATCAGTCATTGAGTTCTCCGAATTGGCCCAATAAGTGGTTTGGGGTGAGTGAGTGTGTGCCCGCATAGATTGGGCCCTGTCCGGGTGTATCTGGCCCGGGGCCTGAG
>JAFMOC010000050.1:1697500-1740332 GCA_019802505.1 Corydoras sp. C115 | reverse complement strand
TATGGAAGTTGTTACCGAACATTCATCATCAGAAAAGAGGAAATTACTGAAGTTTTTTTTTATATCCTCATCAAATCTGCATGCATGAGTGTTTTTTAAGAAGGCCCCAAAGCATTTCCTTTCTAATAGTACACAAGCACTGTGCGCGGAGTGTAAATAATGCCATTTATACCATCATGCTCACTTCAAAGTCAAAAGAACAACATTAAGGTTCCATTTACAATTACAGCAATTAGATGAAGCTCCTGCGTGGAGCGCCGTACAAAACTGATTTGTTTTCTGTATGTGGATATGTTTATGCCAGTTACAGTAGGTATAAAGTCTCGAATACAAGGAAAAACACAAAAACACTATGACAAACGTAGAAAAATGTGACCAAGAGGAACGCAAAATCTAAAAGATTAAGGGCTGAGGGCTGTTGAGTGGCCGGGCAGCATCAACAGTGTAGGCACTGTGATGGTACTATTGGGGTCCTGACCATTAGAACAGAGTAAAGGGGACGTACACAGTATGTACTGTAGGACACAAACAGATGGACTACAGTCTGGAATTGTAGAACTACAAAGTCCATCTTTATAGGAAGTGGAACTGAGAACACGGACAATAAGTGGGTGATTGTGTGCCCAGTGATAGATTGGCATCCTGTCCTGGGTGTATCTGCCCAGCGCCCGAGACGTTCTCCCCTGGATGGGCATGGAGAACCCCCCTGTGACCCTAGTAGAGGATAAAGCGATAATGGATGGACTTCTGCAGGTACTATTTTAATAATAACATTAAATATATATATCCCCTATTAGGGTTGCGGTGGGGTTCCCCATGCCCATCCAGGTGAGAACGTCTCGGGCGCAGGGCAGATACACCCAGGACAGGGCGCCAATCCATCGCTGGGCACACACACTCACTCAAACGCACTCCATATGGGGCAATTTGGAGAACTCAACTGACTTGATCCATGTTTTTGGACTTTGGGAGGAAACCGGAGAACCCAGAGGAAACCCACATGAACACGGGGAGAACATGGAAACTCCACCCAGATGGGGATTCGAACCGGGAATCCCTAGTGCTGAGAGGTGAACGTGCTAACCACTATGCCACCGTGCCGCCATATATATATATGTATATATATATATATATATATAGTTTCAAGTTTTTGTATTATGTATTATGTATATATATGTAATATGTATAACATATAATATGCAAACGGAGGGGGCGCACAGTGGCTTAGTGGTTAGCATGTTCTCCTCTCAGTGCTGGGGATCCAGCTTCAAATCCCAATCTGGGTGGAGTTTCCATGTTCTCCCCGTGTCTGTATTGGTTTCCTCAGGGATTCTCCAGTTTTGTACCACAGTCCAAAAACATAGATTGCTCTAAATTGCCCCATATAGTGTGTGTGTGGTGTGTGTCTGTGTGAGTAACTAGTGATATATTGGCGTCCTGTTCTGGGTGTATCTGCCCAGCGCCTGAAACGTTCTCCCCTGGATGGGCATGGGGAACCGCCCCTGTGACCCTAGCAGAGGATAAAGCGATGATAATGGATGGATGGATGGATGAATGTATTCATTACATTACATTTGGTCATTTAGCAGATGCTTTTATCCAAAGCGACTTACAAGGTGAGCACAGGGTTTGGTCACAGCATCCCTGGAGCAATGAAGGTTAAAGGCCTTGCTCAAGGACCCACGATGGTCATTTCATTAGACGTGGGATATATTCATTCATTCATTATCACCCGCCTTATCCTCTATTAGGGTCGCAGGGGGGGTTCCCCATGCCCATCCAGTGGGAGAACGTCTCGGGCGCTGGGCAGATAGAACCAGGACAGGGCGCCAATCCATCACTGGGCACACACTCACTCACACAGACACACTCTATATGGGGCAATTTGGAGAACTCAATTAACTTGATCCATGTTTTTGGACTGTGGGAGGAAACCGGAGAACCCGGAGGAATCCCACGCAGACACGGGGAGAACATGGAAACTCCACCCAGATGTGGATTCGAACTGGGAACCAACCACTAAGCCACCATACCGCCCAGAGCTGGGATATACTACAATTAAAAAGCTCCCTAAATAAAAACTACAGACGTCAGTCTATATTTATGACTCCCTCAATTCCAGACCTTCCAGATTCCGATTTCCATGCATGTTTATAATCTCCACCATCATGCCAGTGTAATCAGCCCCATCAGTTTGTTCAAGTGTGGACTGAAATTGCCGATGCGCTGCTTTTGCGATGGCCCAGATGGGGCAGGGGCATTTTCTTCCCCTCATGGCTGGTTCCATAGCACGGCGGCCACCACATCTGTTATGCAGCGCACAACATCTTCCTCACTAATTTGTTTGTCAGTACATATTGAAAGGACGATCTGTCATTCCGCCATGCTTTGGTTGCGCCGTGATGTTTGCAGTCATGGCTAGTCATAAGCTTCACTCGCCTGGGACCTGCCAAGAATAGCTGTCCGAGTGCGGAAAATCAAAAGCGGGGAGGAAAGTGAGGAAAAACACAAACAAAGACGAAAGACGAAAACTAGTTTAATAACGGGGTCCTTATGTGACCCAGTCCAGAAAAAGCCGACCGAACAGAACAATGAGAGACGGATGAAATGCGGGACAGATCAAACCACTGATTTATGGACCCTGCACAATATTTATAAAGGTTCTCCTCTCAGCGCTAGGGATTCCCGGTTCGAATCCCAATCTGGGTGGAGTTTCCATGTTCTCCCCGTGTCTGTGTGGGTTTCCTCTGGGTTCTCCGGTTTCCTCCCACAGTCCAAAACCATGGATCAAGTCAATTGAATTCTCCAAATTGCCCCATATAGAGTGTGTCTGTGTGAGTGAGTCTGTGCTCAGTGATAGATTGGCGTCCTGTTCTGTGTCTATCTGCCCAGCGCCCGAAACGTTCTCCCCGGATGGGCATGTGGAACCCCCCCGCGACCCTAGTAGAGAATAAAGCGGAAGATAATGGATGGATATATACAGGACATGTCAAAAGTTTGGACACACCTCCGTTCTGCTCCACTTATTGTCCATGTTCTCAGTTCCACTTACTGTAGAGAGATGGACTTTGTAGTTCTACAATTGCAGATTGTAATTAACCTCTATCTTTATTTTTGGATTTTATTAATTGTACTAAGGCGGCACAGTGGCTTAGTGGTTAGCACATTTGCCTCTCAGTACTAGGGATTCCCGGTTCGAATCCCCATCTGGGTGGAGTTTCCATGTTATCCCCGTGTCTGCATGGGTTTCCTCCGGGTTCTCCGGTTTCCTCCCACAGTCCAAAACCATGGATCAAGTCAATTGAGTTCTCCAAACTGCCCCATATAGAGTGTGTTTGCGTGTGTGTCTGTGTGAGTGTGTGCCCAGCGATAGATTGGCACCCTGTCCTGGGTGTATCTGCCCAGCGCCCGAAACGTTCTCCCCTGGATGGGCATGGGGAACCCCACCGCGACCCTAATAGAGGATAAAGCTGAAGATAATGAATGAATTAATTAATTGTACTAATTTATTATCTAAAGCAGCACGGTGGCTTAGTGGTTGGCATGTTCGCCTCTCAGCGCAAGGGATTCCCGGTTCGAATCCCAATCTGGGTGGAGTTTCCATGTTCTCCCCGTGTCCGCGTGGGTTTCCTCCGGGTTCTCCGGTTTCCTCCCACAGTCCAAAAACATGGATCAAGTCAATTGAGTTCTCCAAATTGCCCCATATAGAGTGTGTATGTGTGATTGAGTGTGTGTCCAGTGATAGATTGGCGTCCTGTCCTGGGTGTATCTGCCCAGCACCCGAGATGTTCTCCCCTGGATGGGCATGGGGAACCCCCCCCCCCCCCCCCACGCGACCCTAATAGAGGATAAAGCGGAAGATGATGAATGAATTAATGAATTCATTATCTTCCGCTTAATCCTGTACTAGGGTTGCGGGGGGGGGGGTTCCCCCCATGCCCCATGCCCATCCAGAGGAGAACGTTTAGACGTAGGGTAGATACACCCGGCGCTAATCTATCACTGGGCACAAACTCAGTCACACAGACACATGACTATATGGGGCAATTTAGAGCATTCATCTATCCATCCATTATGTTCCAATATATACTCTAATAGGGTCGCAGGGAGGTAGGGGGTCCGCATGCCCATCCAGGGGAGAACGTTTTGGGCGCTGGGCAGATACTTTTTTAGACTGTGGGAGGAAACCGGAGTACCCTGAGGAAACCCATGGGGAGAACATGGAAACTCCACCCAGATGGGGATTCGAACCGGGAATCCCGAGTGCTGAGAGGAGAACATGCCAACCAGTGAGCCACCGTGCCGCCCTGTAAATCACTCTGAGATTCCTGAAATCCTATTTTGTGTTTCATTTAATGTACGATTGAATCCGTGGTGTTTTAGAACAAATGTAATATTATAAAAGGCTCTCAAAAGCGGCTCAGAGTTGCAGCTTTAATTAGATTCATTTTGTAGTAGGATAGCACAACAAAGAGGAGATTCCTAATTAAAACTCGGCTGTCATGTGAGAGAAAATATGATGCCGCTTCAAACGCCAAAGCAATCAAACTTCAAAACTGCCAGAGCACTTAAGATGAGGAAAAAGAACACCATGTGTATATGTGTGCAGGCTATAGATAAAGACTTGAAATGCTCTCCCTCGCTCTTTAAAACACACACACACACACACACACACATACATACACACACGGCCCTACGCTGCTTTTTTTTAATCTCACAGCAAAATACTTTGTAAATGTGAACTGGCAGTTAATAATATCCCATTTCCGACCCCATGCACTGCACTAAGTGAGACCCGGAGTCAATTAAAGAAGTGCTTCATGTTGATTTACTGAGACTGTGAACTTTATGGTCAGTGTGTGTGTGTGTGTGTGTGTGTGTGTGTGCTGACCAGACGAAATTCATTTACTGCCGGGCTCGGGAAAATCTGACGATGATTATATCGCTCATCTCATCTCGTTCTCTTCTGCTTAATCCAACACGAGGGGGTTTCCCATGCCCATCCAGGATAGAACGGTTCGGGACGACCAGGACAGGGCAATAAGTCCATCCCTCCCACACCTGGCCCTGTGCGCCCTACCTGGGGTGGGGACTGGCTGGCTGCCTCGCAGGGACACTGCAGGTTCGATGCCGGTGTCCCCTGGCTCTTTGTCCTTATTTGTTAAATGGGTGTGCATGAGTTAGGGCTGCAACAACGAATCGATAAAATCGATACAAATCGATTATCCAAAGTATCGATGATGAATTTCCATTATCGATTCGTTGGGTCGCGTGATTTCCGCGTTACTCGCGATGTCGCACCCGCTTACGTCACCTGCAGCGCTTCAATAACGCTGGAAAATAATAGCGGGTTGAACAGAACGAGGCGGAGTCTGCAAAACAAGTTGATCAATCGCACAAATGAGACACAGCCAACGCAGAAAATAAAAAACGTGGAACATGTAGCTCTGCGAACATACGCAGCAGCACGGTGATGATCACCTCCTGAAATTAAACACTGATGAGGATGAAGCTGAACAGCAGATAAATCACTACAACATCCCGAGATTCTTTAGTTTAAAGTGAATCAACGTAACGCAACGTAACACTATGAGACCGGCAGAGCAGCTTCATGCTGTGTTTGGTTGTTAACCGGATAATAACAGCGATAGAGAACGTGTCTTAACCTCCGTTATACGAATACGTCCGTATTTCCCGGGACATGTCCGTATGTCACGTCCTGTCCCGGGCGTCCCGGTTTATTTTTTAAAGTGAGGAAATGTCCTGGTTTTTAGCGGATCAATAGCAGCACACCGCAGGGGAGCGGGGGATTGTCCCGGCACTGGGAGACTGTGCGCGGCGCGTCCCCCCCCCTTCAGACCGCGTCCAGACAAACGGGAAGCCTTGTACACAGTGTGCAAAGCAGCCATATGTCCCGGTGTCCAATTGAAATTTCACACCAGAGGTATTTTTTTTGTTAACTGGCTAATTTGTAATTTTTTTTTCCCATAGCTGATTGTCAATTAGTTCATTTGTGAATAATTTTTTTTCAATAGCTGATTGTTAATTTAGTTCATTTGTTAATTATAGGGGTGTCTTCAACTAAGGATTTTCATAGTCGAATCTGATTCGTCAGATTTTCCCTATAGTCGACTGATAGTCGAATCAGTTAAAATCTCACCACAAGATGGCGCTATAAGCGTGGTTTTTTTAAAAAAAAATGATATTTTACGTTTTTCTAACAAAAGAAAACCTTTTTTTTTTTTTTTTTTTTTTTAGAAATTAGGATGATTTTATTTGCAAAAGGCTATATATATAACGAAAACAAAGACATTTCATGGAAAACTAATGCTTAGCAGCAGCCATGGGCGCCCCCATGTGGTCAAAATGGTACATTCGACTATGAGGTTCATAGTCGACTACGGTTCTCCGAATCGAATCGTCGAATCAGCGAATATTGCAGCTCACCCCTAGTTAATTAATTTTTTTCCAATAGGCTACAGGAACAGACAATATTTGGTTCATTACTGAGGGCAACTGAGTATCATGTTATTTGGAGTTGACTTTTGTTGTTAAGTGAGGGATGTTTAGATGATTTTCATCTTTTCATTAATTACAGGAACTGTTAACTTCAACATTTTGAATAAAATTACTATATATAATACTATACTATAGAATAATTTTACTGAAAAACATCCATCTTTGGATACAAGCGTCTGCTAAATGATTAAATGTGAAAAACGTTTTTGGAAAACAGTTTTTTTTTTATTTATCCGATTCATCGATTAATCGGAAAAATAATCGACCGATTAATCGATTATCAAAATAATCGTTAGTTGCAGCCCTAGCATGAGTGTGAGATTGGTGTGTACAATTGGTGTGTGCAATTGTTTGTTTCTTAGTCCCCTGTTGGTTCCCTGTTCTCTATTGGTCAGTACCATCACAGAACAGGTATCATTTGGGTGGTGGATTGTTCATTGTAAGTTCTGCAGTGACACTGTTGTGGTGAGGGGGGGTTTTAGTGCAGCAGTGCTGCTGTAGTTTAATTTAAACACCTCAGTGACACTGCTGGGATAGGAATAATACACCAACCAAATAATACCTGCTCTGTGGTGCTACTATTGGGGTCCTGACCACACCCAGCTCAACTTCTCATCATCTATGGGTCCCTCCTAAACTGGATTGGGACTGAAAGCACTGACACTGAATTTACAGCCTCAAGAAAACAAAGAAAATCACATATTTCAGTTAAAACCACAAAGTCCAGCAAATAATGTGTAATCTAATATCAACAAGAGTTTTTTAAATCCCGTTTGCAATAAACCAACGTATCCTCTCGTAACTCATGCGCTGTACAGAGGCAGAAACAGGCGGCGGGTCAGCAGCGTTGTTTAATAAGTGAAGGAACGTGCGTTGACTTGGAGAAGACGGTGTGATTAAGACCAGCAGCTCAGATCGAGAAGAAAGTAGATTAAAGTATTAAAGTACATAAGTTGAAAACAGTAATTCTATTAAGTGTGAGCATGGAATAATAATGATCACAGCTTTGCTAGTCGTGGCTTTAACGTTGTAATTACATTATAATTGAAAACTTCATTTAGAGAGTGGCTGAACACAGTTTATGTAAAATCTATCCTCAGCACATATAAGACTAAAGTTCATCTAATAATACCTGCAATCAACATTAAACACTGATTTGATTATCCTCATCTGTCAAATTCTATATCCTTAATATATATGTATGTATATATATATATATATATATATATATATATATATATATATATATATATATATATATAAAATATATAAAAATGTAGGGCGGCATGGTGGCTTAGTGGTTAGCATGTTCTCCTCTCAGCTCTAGGGATTCCCGGTTCAAATCCCAATCTGGGTGGAGTTTCCATGCTCTCCCCGTGTCCGTGTGGGTTTCCTCCGGGTTCTTCGGTTTCCTCCCACAGTCCAAAAACATGGATCAAGGTCAATTGAGTTCTCAAAATTGCCTCATATAGAGTGTGTCTGTGAGTGAGTGTAACGGCTGGATTTTATATATATAAGGCGACACAGTGGCTTAGTTGTTAGCACGTTCGCCTCTCAGCGCTAGGGATTCCCGGTTCGAATCCCCATCTGGGTGGAGTTTCCATGTTCTCCCCGTGGTTTCCTCCAGGTTCTCCGGTTTCCTCCCACAGTCCAAAAACATGGATCAAGTCAATTGAATTCTCAAAATTGCCCCATATAGAGTGTTTCTGCGTGAGTGAGTGTGTGCCCAGCGATGGATTGGCGCCCTGTCCTTGGTCTATCTGCCCAGCGCCTGAGACGTTCTCCCCTGGATGGGCATGGAGAACCCCCCCGCGACCCTAATATAGGGTAAAGCTGGAGATAATGGATGAATGAATGATATATATATATATATATATATATATATATATATATATATATATATATATATATATATATATATATATATTATATGTATATTTATGGGGGTGGCATGGTGGTTTGGTGGTTAGCATGTTCTCCTCTCAGCGCTAGGGATTCCCGGTTCAAATCCCAATCTGGGTGGAGTTTCCATGTTCTCCCCGTGTCCGTGTGGGTTTCCCCGGGTTCTCCGGCTTCCACCCACAGTCTAAAAACATGGATCAAGGTCAATTGAGTGCTCTAAATTATACACCCATATAGGGTGTGTGTCTATGTGAGTGTGCCCAGTGAACCCTGTCCTGGGTGTATCTGCCCAGCGCCCGAGACGTTCACCCCTGGTTGGGCATGGGGAACCCCCCGCGACCCTAATAGAGGATAAATCGGAAGATAATGGATGAATAAATGAAAGTATAATATTTAGTTAGTAACATTTAGACTATCAAGAAAGTACAGAACAAAAAAGGAGATTATTCACGACATTAAATACAAAAAATCATATTTTAATAAAGTATAATATAAAAACGGGTTCTAATCTCAATCTGGGTGGAGTTTCCATGTTCTCCCCGTGTCCGTGTGGGTTTCCTCTGGGTTCTCCGGTTTCCTCGCACAGTCTAAAACCATGGATCAAGGTCAATTGAATTCTCCAAATTGCCCCATATAGAGTGTGTGTGTGTGAGTGAGTGTGTGCCCAGCGATAGATTGGTGCCCTGTCCTGGGTGTATCTGCCCAGTGGCCGAAACATTCTCCCCTGGATGGGCATGGGGAACCCCCCCCCCACCCTAGTTGAGGATTAAGTGGAAGATAATGGCTGGATAATATAAAAAAATGATATTTTAAATGCTATCTCTTCAGATTTATGGTTCTCGTTCTTCGTGATTATATCCTAAACGACATCTTGTTGCCCTGTTAGCTAAACTTAATGACATGAACTCTTGACCTGAAGTGGGTACACACGTGAGTTCAGAATAATGAGGGCTTTGCAGAGGAAGCTGACCCGGGTTAGAGAGCATCTTATAAGCAAACATTAATATCCAATTACACAGGAATCAGCCTTAAAGGCTCCCGCTCTCTACCGTTACCGTGATACTGACTCACGCTGCTTTTATTCCCTGAAACATGCACTAACTCACCTTTCCCACATTAAATAACATTAAAAAACACCACTGTTGCTTACGTGCAGTGTAACACTCAGTCGCTCACCCTTTCACTCACTATAACACTAATTCACTCTGCTTATATTCTCTGAAACATCTATTCAGTCAGTGTATTAAAGGTGAAACTCATTCACTCTTCATTACATTTTCAGTAACCCTAATTCACTCACCCTTTTATATATATATATATATATATATATATATATATATATATATATATATATATATATATATATATATATATATATACACACACATATATAAATGTAGGGCGGCATGGTGGCTTAGTGTTTAGCATGTTCTCCTCTCAGCGCTAGGGATTCCCAGTTCGAATCCCAATCTGGTTGGAGTTTCCATGCTCCTCCCGTGTCCGTGTGGGTTTCCGCCGGGTTCTCCGGTTTCCTCCCACAGTCCAAAAACATGGATCAAGGTCAATTGAATTCTCCAAATTACCCCATATAGAGTGTGTCTGTGTGTGTGAGTGTGTGTGCCCAGCGATAGATTGGCGCCC
The DNA here is from genome assembly GCA_019802505.1 of Corydoras sp. C115. Lineage (NCBI taxonomy): Eukaryota > Metazoa > Chordata > Actinopteri > Siluriformes > Callichthyidae > Corydoras > Corydoras sp. C115. Next base: position 1,730,270 of record JAFMOC010000050.1, on the reverse strand, counting down.
TGTTCTGGGTGTATCTGCCCAGCGCCTGAAACGTTCTTCCCTGGTTGGGCATGGGAACCCCCAAACGACCCTAATATAGGATAAAGCGGAAGATGATGGATGGATTGATATACAGTATATACACACACATCTGTTTAAACATCTCTCCCACAGTCCAAAAACATGGATAAAGGTCAATTGAATTCTCCAAATTTATCCTATCTTAGGGCCGCGGTGGGGTTCCCCATGCCCATCCAGGGGAGAACGTCTCGGGCGCTGGGTAGATACACCCAGGACAGGACGCCAATCTATCGCTGGGCACACACTCACTCACACAGACCCGCACGCATACACACTCTATTTGGGGCAATTTTGGAGAACTCAATCGACTTGTTCCATGTTTTTGGTCTGTGGGAGGAAACCGGAGAACCAGGAGGAAACCCACGCAGACACGGGGAGAACACGGAAACTCCACCCAGATGGGGATTCGAACCGGGAATCCCTACTGCTGAGAGGAGAACGTGCTAACCACTAAGCCACCGTGCCGCCCCATTTTATCTTTATTCTATCCTATTTTTTCTTATTCTGTTAAACAAATTGAATTTCACTGCTGGCTGTACCATGTATAACTACACGTGAAAAATAAACCTGATTCTGATTCTGATTCTGACTTAAGGTACAAATAGAAAAGATTGATCTGAATTGAAGAATATAGATTTCTCTTCAGTTTAACACATCCACACTGTCTCTGTAGCGTCTCTGTAACTGCAGACCCCACAACATCAGTAAAATGGTAAAATGGCAATAAACCGTAGGGTGATATGAGCAGTCATGACCTGGTCAGTGCTCATTACAGGAGCGGAAGTTGACCTCTACTCCTCATTACATGGCCTGATCATGAGGGTCTGAATCCAAATGACCCAACATTGTGGCACTTGGTAATTGTATCAGCAGGGAGACCGCTCTGCTGTCTTCCACTGCTTCCTATGTTCACACCATTGTATCACATTGTGGATTTGATCATTAAAACTGGTGAGGATTTCCAAATCTCTTAAAGAAGAACCTGACAAACCCCGCAGTATACGAATCCAAATCCTACGACAGAGTTTATTTACTAACGGATCTGCTTATCTTGATTTTGAAAAGAGACCGAATGTGACGGAAACATTCAATTAAGATCTTTTCAACACGGAGATGCTTTTTATTCAGCAAAATCAATAAATCAGCAGATAATCACATAAAGCCAGTTCTGTTGCTGTTAGATCAATGAACTGGAATAAGAGAGTTGATTTTTAAAGGTGATTTTGAAAGCTGATATTAGAAGACTCCATGCACTCAAGAAAGCTGGGAGAGCATTCCAAAGATGTGGAAAAACCTTTGGGTTGGGACCAGAACACTACACAGCAGTGCTGTGTCTGATCCAGCACAACACACACTAACACACCACCACCATGTCAGTATCACTGCAGTACTGAGAATCATCAACCACCCTAATACCTCCATTGTGAAGGGTACTGATGATCAAGAAACATACTAAAGCGGACCAACAAAGTATATATATATATATATATATATATATATATATATATATATATATATATATATATATATATATATATATATATATATATATATATATATATATATATACATATATATATATTCATTCATTCATTATCTCCCACTTTATCCTCTACTAGGGTGGCGGTGGGGTTCCCCATGCCCATCCAGGGGAGAACACCTCGGGCGTTGGGCAGATAGACCCAGGACAGGGCGCCAATCCATCGCTGGGCACACACTCACTCACACATACACACTCTACATGGGGCAATTTTTTGAGAATTCAATTGACTTGATCCATGTTTTTGGACTGTGGGAGGAAACCAGAGAACCTGGAGGAAACCCACGCAGACATGGGGAGAACATGGAAACTCTACCCAGATGGGGATTCGAACCGGGAATCCCTAGTGCTGAGAGGAGAACGTGCTAACCTCTAAGCCACCGTGCCTATATATATATATAAATATATATATATATATATATATATATATATATATATATATATATATACATACTGTATATATATATATATATATATATATATATACACGCATACATCATTATCTTTCGCCTTATCCTCTATTAGGGTCGCGGGGGGGGTTCCTCATGCCCATCCAGGGGAGAACGTTTCGGGCGCTGGGCAGATACACCCAGGACAGGACGCCAATCTATCACTGGGCACACACTCACTTCCACAGACCCATACACACTCTATATGGGGCAATTTGGAGAATTCAATTGACTTGACTTTATCTGTACATAGCTGTCCTACATTGTTGTTGCTGCCTGGCCGCTCAAGGAGGATGAGTCCCCCTCTGAGTCTTGGTCCTCACAAGGTTTCTTCCTTGAATAACAACATAACAGGGAGTTTTTTCTTGCCACTGTCGCTTCGACTTGCTCTTTGGGGGTTTAAAGGCTTTTCATTCTGTAAAGCTGCTTCGTGACAATGTACTGTTGTAAAAAGCGCTATATAAATAAATTACTTGATCCATGGTTTTGGACTGTGGGAGGAAACCAGAGAACCCGGAGGAAACCCACGCGGACACGGGGAGAACATGGAAACTCCACCCAGATTGGGATTCGAACCGGGAATCCCAAGCGCTGAGAGGCGAACGTGCCAACCACCAAGCCACCGTGCCGCCCCAGACAGAAAGTCATTGTGTAAATGTAGGAGGTCATTTGAACGGCGTTCATTTGGTCAACATCTACAGCTGCCCAAAAGAACGAGGAGTGAGAACGGGCGGCAGAGCGGCACTAAAATTTGGAGAGCACATTTCTAGTGACCGTTATAGAGTTGCACAGCTTCCAAGGGGGCTGTTTGTTAGCAGAAATTAAATTACACGAATTTCCTTGTTTGCAGCGATAATGCCATTCCGCTGATTGCCACACCTGGGTAAAATATGCAAATGTGCAGCCTCGGCGTAATGACTGGCAATGAGTAATGATCATCATCCTGTGATATTGGGTCCATAATCATTGTGCTGTGTTTCATAGGCAGCCATTCAATTTCACAGTAATGATGTAGTGCACAAGTGGGGGCAATTTCCATCATGGCATCGGAAACTTGGGGAATATCTGCAATTTGCTAAAGACATAAACAGGTGAAATGTGGGCTTTGCTTCTGCTAAAATTTGCCTTTTCATAGCACTCGCACGTTTAGAGCATTGGTGGGTTCACGAGGCGGTTCTCCGTATACAAGTTCAGGAGGTTATGATAGACCGTCAACCGATGACCCAAAATGTTATCATACACTCGTATTCTGGATCGTAACTCCTGTTGCAGCTTCAGCACAACAGCAATTGATCAGAAATACATTGAGCGGCCATTTTATTAGGAACACCTCCTCAGTTCTAGACTCCTCAGTTCTACACCTCCCCAGTTCTACCCTCACGGTCTGGTTTTTCAGTTCCACTTATTATATAGATGAACTTTGCAGTTCGGGCGGCACGGTGGCTTAGTGGTTAGCACGTTCTCCTCTCAGCACTAGGGATTCCCGGTTCGAATCCCCATCTGGGTGGAGTTTCCATATTCTCCCTGTGTCCGCGTGGGTTTCCTCCGGGTTCTCCGGTTTCCTCCCACAGTCCAAAAACATGGATCAAGTTTAATTGAGTTCTCTAAATTGCCCCATATAGAGTGTGTTTGAGTGTGTGAGTGTGTACCCAGCGATGGATTGGCGCCCTGTCCTGGGTGTATCTGCCCAGCGCCCGAGACGTTCTCCCCTGGATTGGCATAGGGGACCCCAACGCGACCCTAATAGAGGATAAAGCGGGAGATAATGAATGAATGAATGAATGAACTTTGCAGTTCTAAAATTACATTTTGTAGTTCCCTACATACTTGTTAGCCTGCTTTAGGATGTTCTCCCATGATCAGGACCCCCACAGAGGAGGTAGTGGGGTGGTGGATGATTGAAGTGATGAAGTAATAGCTATATATACCCTCCACTAGGGCCTGGGGGTACACCCGGGACAGGGCCGCAGTATATTGCTGGGCCCACACTCACTCATACAAACACACTCTATATGGGGAAATTTGGAGAATTCAATCGACCTTGATCCATGTTTTTGGACTGTGGGAGGAAACCGGAGAACCCGGAGGAAACCCACATGGACACGGGGAGAACATGGAAACTCCACCCAGATTGGGATTCGATCCGGGAATCCCTAGCGCTGAGAGGAGAACATGCTAAACACTAAGCCACCATGCCGCCCCACAGTATCTATTTATGATGGGGTGGGGGTGATTTTGTTCCCCATGCCCATCCATGGGAGAACGTTTCAGGTGCTGGGTAGATACACCCAGGACAGGATGCCAGTCTATCGCTGGGCACACACTCACTCACACGGACACACACACACAAACTCTATATGGGGCAATTTGGAGCATTCAATATACCTTGAGCCATGTTTTTGAACTGTGGGAGGAAACCGGAGAACCCGGGATTCGAACCGGAAATCCCTATGTGTCCCTAGTAGTAACTGCTGTTTGTGGGCGGCACAGTGGCTTAGTGGTTAGCATGTTCTCCTCTCAGCGTTAGGGATTCCCGGGGTTCTCCGGGTTTCCTCCCACAGTCCAAAAACATGTATAAAGGTCAATTGAATTCTCCAAAATTGCCCCATATAGAGTGTGTCTGTGTGAGTGAGTGTGTGCCCAGTGATAGATTGGCGTCCTGTCCTGGTTGTATCTGCCCAGCACCCGAAACGTTCTCCCCTGGATGGGCATGGGGAACCCCCCCCCCGTGACCCTAATAGAGGATAAAGATAATGGATGGATGTATAACTGCTGTTTCTTGTGCTGACGACAATAAACTCTTGAATCTTGAAACTCTTGAAACGTAAATGGATAAACAATGAGGGCGGCCGGTGGCTTAGTGGTCAGCATGTTCTCCTCTCAGCACTAGGGATTTCCGGTTCGAATCTAAATCTGGATGGAGTTTCCATGTTCTCCACATGTCCACGTGGGTTTCCTCTGGGTTCTTCAGTTACCTCCCACAGTCCAAAAACATGCATCAAGGTCAATTGAATTCTCCAAATTGCCCCATATAGAGTGCGTCTGTGTGAGTGAGTGTGTGCCCAGCGATAGATTGGCGCCCTGTCCTGGGTCTATCTGCCCAGCGCCCGAAACGTTCTCCCCTGGATGGGTATGGGTATACCCTGCGACCCTAATAGAGGATAAAGTGGAAGATAATGGATGGATGGATGGATAAACAATGAGCTGTTCCTAATAAATTGGCCAGTGAGCAGATCTAGTAGCCAGCTCTCTTTAGAGTGTGAAGGTCTTTTCTTTCCAGCGTTCCTTTTGTGATGCAGCAAAAAGAGGTTGGATTTTGTTTTTTAAAGGTTAAAAGCTCATGATAAACACAGCTGGGTCATGTCTTAACAAAGCCCCCCATTCCCCTTCATATCCACCCTCATTAATCTACACACGAGGCAGAGAGGGAAACTACCCCGCGTGGCCTTGAAATGTGGCATTTTAACAGATGGGTTCACACCAATAGCAGAGGTGCATGGGGTGAGGCAAGTAGGTTTTAAGTTTTGGCTTCTAAAAACCAATGATTCCCATTTTGGTGTCACTGAGAGCAGTGATTCATCACTTCTGATATTACATAGTGCAGCGACCAGAGGAGGCCATTCATCACCATCTCTGCCAGGTTGCACAGACCGGGAGCCAAGCGATGCCAGAGCAGCGTCGGCCCGAGTCGATACATCACACAGTGCTTTGGACCGGGTAAACATTCAGAATAGCCACCGGACGGAGGCGGATTTTAGTTTTCGTACCAAACTACATCTTTTTAGAACTACAGTCTATGCAGGTGCTGCTCTGTGTCTGTGTCATTGAGTGGCTAGGTTGCCCCCTTCTCCCTCAGCGTGGTCGATGCAGCTTAAGAGCTCCAAGATGGTATGACCCTCTTTTGACTTCCATCCATCCATTATCATCCGCTTGATCCTATATTAGGGTTGCGGGGTGGGGGGGGGGGGGGTTAACCATTCCCATCCAGGGGAGAATCATCCAGGTTTCGGGCGCTGGGCAGATACACCCAGGACAGGACGCCAATCTACCGCTGGGAGGGCACTCACTCACACATACACACTCTATATTGGGGCAATTTGGTGAACTCAATTGACTTGAGCCATGTTTTTGGACTGTGGGAGGAAACCAGAGAACTTGGAGGAAACCCACGCAGACATGGGGAGAACATGGAAACGCCACCCAGATGGGGATTCGAACCGGGAATCCCTAGTGCTGAGAGGAGAACATGCTAACCACTAAGCCACCATGCCACCCTAAAAAAAAACAACAACATGTCAGAGTTTTGTCTTGCCACTGTCGCTTCGGTTTGCTCTTTGGGGGTTTAAAGGCTTATAACACTGTAAATCTGCATTGTGACAATGTACTATAGTAAAAAGTGTACCATAAATCCAATCTATCACTGGGCACACACTCTATATGGGGCAATTTCGTGAACTCAATTGACTTGAGCCATGTTTTTGGACTGTGGTAGGAAACCGGAGGACTTGGAGGAAACCCACGCAGACACGGGGAGAACATGGAAACTCCACTCAGATTGGGATCCCTAATGCTGAGAGGAGAACATGCTAACCACTAAGCCACCATGTCACCCTAAAAAAAACAAAAACAACATATCAGAGTTTTGTCTTGCCACTGTCGCTTCGGTTTGCTCTTTGGGGGTTTAAAGGCTTATAACACTGTAAATCTGCATTGTGACAATGTACTATAGTAAAAAGTGTTCTATAAATCCAATCTATCACTGGGCACACACTCTATATGGGGCAATTTGGAGCATTCAATTGACCTTGCTCCATGTTTTTGGACTGTGGGAGGAAACCGGAAAACCCGGAGGAAACCCACGCAGACAAGGGGAGAACATGGAAACGGCACCCATTTGGGGATTCGAACCGGGAATCCCTAGTGCTGAGAGGAGAACATGCTAACCACTAAGCCACCAAAAAAAAAAAAAAAAAACATATCGGAGTTTTGTCTTGCCACTGTCGCTTCGGCTTGCTCTTTGGGGGTTTAAAGGCTTATAACACTGTAAATCTGCATTGTGACAATGTACTATAGTAAAAAGTGTTCTATAAATCCAAACTATCACTGGGCACACACTCTATATGGGGCAATTTGGAGCATTCAATTGACCTTGCTCCATGTTTTTGGACTGTGGGAGGAAACCGGAGAACCCGGAGGAAACCCACGCGGACATGGGGAGAACATGGAAACGGCACCCAGATGGGGATTCGAACCGGGAATCCCTAGCGCTGAGAGGAGAACCTGCTAACCACTAAGCCACCAAAAAAACAAAACAAACAAAAAAAAAACAACATATCTGAGTTTTGTCTTGCCACTGTCGCTTCGGTTTGCTCTTTGGGGGTTTAAAGGCTTATAACACTGTAAATCTGCATTGTGACAATGTACTATAGTAAAAAGTGTTCCATAAATCCAATCTATCACTGGGCACACACTCTATATGGGGCAATTTGGAGCATTCAATTGACCTTGTTCCATGTTTTTGGACTGTGGGAGGAAACCGGAGAACCCGAGGGAAACCCACGCGGACACGGGGAGAACATGGAAACTCCACTCAGATTGGGATCCCTAATGCTGAGAGGAGAACATGCTAACCACTAAGCCACCATGCCGCCCTAAAAAAAACAAATGAAAAACAACATATCGGAATTTTGTCTTGCCACTGTCGATTCGGTTTGCTCTTTGGGGGTTTAAAGGCTTATAACACTGTAAATCTGCATTGTGACAATGTACTATAGTAAAAAGTGTTCTATAAATCCAATCTATCACTGGGCACACACTCTATATGGGGCAATTTGGAGCATTCAATTGACCTTGCTCCATGTTTTTGGACTGTGGGAGGAAACCGGAGAACCCGGAGGAAACCCACGCAGACAAGGGGAGAACATGGAAACGGCACCCATTTGGGGATTCGAACCGGGAATCCCTAGTGCTGAGAGGAGAACATGCTAACCACTAAGCCACCAAAAAAAAAAAAAAAAACATATCGGAGTTTTGTCTTGCCACTGTCGCTTCGGTTTGCTCTTTGGGGGTTTAAAGGCATATAACACTGTAAATCTGCATTGTGACAATGTACTATAGTAAAAAGTGTTCTATAAATCCAATCTATCACTGGGCACACACTCTATATGGGGCAATTTGGAGCATTCAATTGACCTTGCTCCATGTTTTTGGACTGTGGGAGGAAATCGGAGAACCCGGAGTAAACCCACGCAGACATGGAGAGAACATGGAAACGGCACCCAGATGGGGATTCGAACCGGGAATCCCTAGTGCTGAGAGGAGAACATGCTAACCACTAATCCATCATGCCACCCTAAAAAAAACCAAAACAAAACAACATATCGGAGTTTTGACTTGCCACTGTCGCTTCATCTTGCTCTTTGGGGGTTTAAAAGCTTATAACACTGTAAATCTGCATTGTGACAATGTACTATAGTAAAAAGTGTTCTATAAATCCAATCTATCACTGGGCACACACTCTATATGGGGCAATTTGGAGCATTCAATTGACCTTGCCCCATGTTTTTGGACTGTGGGAGGAAACCGGAGAACCCAGAGGAAACCCACGCAGACATGGAGAGAACATGGAAACGGCACCCAGATGGGGATTCGAACCGGGAATCCCTAACGCTGAGAGGAGAACCTGCTAACCACTAAGCCACCATGCCACCCTAAAAAAAAAACAACAACATATCAGAGTTTTGTCTTGCCACTGTCGCTTCGGTTTGCTCTTTGGGGTTTTAAAGGCTTATAACACTGTAAATCTGCATTGTGACAATGTACTATAGTAAAAAGTGTTCTATAAATTCAATCTATCACTGGGCACACACTCTATATGGGGCAATTTGGAGCATTCAATTGACCTTGCTCCATGTTTTTGGACTGTGGGAGGAAACCGGAGAACCCGGAGGAAACCCACGCGGACATGGGGAGAACATGGAAACGGCACCCAGATGGGGATTCGAACCGGGAATCCCTAGCGCTGAGAGGAGAACATGCTAACCACTAAGCCACCATGCCGCCCTAAAAAAAAAAAAAAAAAAAAAAAAAAAACAACATATCAGAGTTTTTTCTTGCCACTGTCGATTTGGTTTTCTCTTTGGGGGTTTAAAGGCTTAAAACAGTGTAAAGCTGCATTGTGACAATGTACTATAGTAAAAAGTGTTCTATAAATCCAAACTATCACTGGGCACACACTCTATATGGGGCAATTTGGAGCATTCAATTGACCTTGCTCCATGTTTTTGGACTGTGGGAGGAAACCGGAGAACTTGGAGGAAACCAACGCAGACACAGGGAGAACATGGAAACTCCACCCTGATTGGGACTCGAACCGGGAATCCCTAGTGCTGAGAGGAGAACCTGCTAACCACTAAGCCACCCCCAAAAAAAAAAAAAAAAAAAAAAACATATCGGAGTTTTGTCTTGCCACTGTCGCTTCGGTTTGCTTTTTGGGGCTTTTTAAAGGCTTATAACACTGTAAATCTGCATTGTGACAATGTACTATAATAAAAAGCGCTATATAAATAAATTACTAGATTAAAATACCGGAAACGAAGGATTCCAGCTGGTTTGGACCCGGGTTGCAGTCCGTTATCAGACTGATGTTTGACTGGCTGGTGCTGAGTTTATTTATTTTCCATGGTTCATGCCTCCGATCTGATCCTGCCATTAAAAGCCCAGATAAATAATGCCTTCATGCCAATTATCTCGACACAGAGGCAGTTAATATTTACTCAGCTCTCGCCACTCGTGACTGTTACCCCTCATAAACAGTATGTTTGAACAGGCTTTCTCTCCCACACTCGCTCGCTCACTCAAACAGCTGGAGCTCTGCTCCTGCACACACGGCTTAGGAAATTAGTGTCCTTCTACCTGAGCGTCTCCACTAACGAGCACATGCTTTACCACCGTGGGGGGCAAGTGAGAAACTGCGAGACAGAAAGTGATAACACGGTGTTACCAATTACTTTGCCAATGAGCCTGAATCCCATTATACCCAAACTAAACCCCTTTTAACCTTGTTAGCTTTGCCAGCCAGAGCGCTGGGTTGAAAGCGTCCGCGTTGGAATTAAAAGACCATCGAGACTTTTATGTCTTCCGGCGTTTGACACTTTATTATTCGGGGGTTCCACAGCCATGAACTCGAGTTTTAGACTTGGCCCAGTGTTTTACACCGGATGCCCTTCCGGACACGACCCTCACACTTTACAGGGCCTGGGGACACCCATACTAGAGGGACAATTTCGAACAAGCGATTCACCTGAAATTCATATTTGGACTGAGGACCCAAAGGAAACCCACGCTGACATGGGGAGAGGGTGAAAACTCCACCCACACCGCAATTTGAAAGACCATCGAGACTTTTATGTCTTCCGGCGTTTGACACTTTATTATTCGGGGGTTCCACAACCATGAACTCGTGTTTTAGACTTGGCCCAGTGTTTTACGCCGGATGCCCTTCCGGACACGACCCTCACACTTTACAGGGCCTGGGGACACCCATACCATAGGGACAATTTCGAACAAGCGATTCACCTTAAATTCATGTTTGGACCGAGGACCCAAAGGAAACCCACACTGACATGGGGAGAGGTGAAAACTCCACCCACACCGCAATTTGAAAGACCATCGAGACTTTTATGTCTTCCGGCGTTTGACACTTTATTATTCGGGGGTTCCACAACCATGAACTCGTGTTTTAGACTTGGCCCAGTGTTTTACGCCGGATGCCCTTTCGGACACGACCCTCACACTTTACAGGGCCTGGGGACACCCATACCATAGGGACAATTTCGAACAAGCGATTCACCTTAAATTCATGTTTGGACCGAGGACCCAAAGGAAACCCACACTGACATGGGGAGAAGGTGAAAACTCCACCCACACCGCAATTTGAAAGACCATCGAGACTTTTATGTCTTCCGGCGTTTGACACTTTATTATTCGGGGGTTCCACAACCATGAACTCGTGTTTTAGACTTGGCCCAGTGTTTTACGCCGGATGCCCTTCCGGACACGACCCTCACACTTTACAGGGCCTGGGGACACCCATACCATAGGGACAATTTCGAACAAGCGATTCACCTTAAATTCATGTTTGGACCGAGGACCCAAAGGAAACCCACACTGACATGGGGAGAAGGTGAAAACTCCACCCACACCGCAATTTGAAAGACCATCGAGACTTTTATGTCTTCCGGCGTTTGACACTTTATTATTCGGGGGTTCCACAACCAAGAACTCGAGTTTTAGACTTGGCCCAGTGTTTTACGCCGGATGCCCTTCCGGACACGACCCTCACACTTTACAGGGCCTGGGGACACCCATACCATAGGGACAATTTCGAACAAACGATTCACCTGAAATTCATGTTTGGACTGAAAACCCAAAGGAAACCCACACTGACATGGGGAGAGGGTGAAAACTCCACCCACACCGCAATTTGAAAGACCATCGAGACTTTTATGTCTTCCGGCGTTTGACACTTTATTATTCGGGGGTTCCACAACCATGAACTCGTGTTTTAGACTTGGCCCAGTGTTTTACGCCGGATGCCCTTCCGGACACGACCCTCACACTTTACAGGGCCTGGGGACACCCATACCATAGGGACAATTTCCAACAAGCGATTCACCTTAAATTCATGTTTGGACTGAGGACCCAAAGGAAACCCACACTGACATGGGGAGAAGGTGAAAACTCCACCCACACCTCAATTTGAACCAGGAATCCCCAATGCTGAGAGGTGAACGTGCTCACCAATAAACCACCCTGCCGCCCAAGAGACGATTGAGACTCACGGGTCCAATTTTACTACTGATCGTATATCACATGGCAGCGGAGTCGTTTGCCTTTTATTTGACGTCAAATTGTGTTCATAAACCAGGTTTATCTGTGTTCAGGTTTAAGGTGAACAGTTTTGGTAGCAAGTCTTTGTCTCCTCTATCAGACAGTGTATGCAAACAAGACGCCATGTGGTATAAAGAAGTGAGGAATGAAGTTGCACTTGGTCATTTAACAGAAGCTTTTATCCAAAGCGACTTACAAGTGGGGCGGTCCAAGTTCTCCCTTTGTCCACATGGGTTTCCAGCGGGTTCTCCGGTTTCCTCCCACAGTCCAAAAACATGGATCAAGTTGAGTTTTCCAAATTGCCCCATATAGAGTGAGTGTGTGAGTGAGTGTGTGCCCAGGGATAGATTGGTGCCCTGTCCTGGGTGTATCTGCCCAGCACACGAGACGTTCTCCCCTGGATGGGCATGGGGAACACATTTAATTTAGGGGTATGAGAGAAGAAATGTAAGAAGAAAGAATGGTGGGAGACCAATACGGAAAGCTGCAAAGTAAAAAAGAGTGTATAGTATGAAAAATAGCGGAGAAGAAATGAAGAAGGAATGTTTTATGAATGGCTGTTCTAATATCTGCCCCTGAGCTCACCCCCCCCCCCCCAAGTTGGGATTATTATAAGTCATGATTAAAGAAAGCATTTGTAAAATAAGAACATTGGACCCATTGGAAGTGAAGAAAAGAATGGGGAGAGAAAAAAATTTAAGAAATATTTAGGAGTGTAAAGAAATAAACATAAACATAAAAGAATAAAAAAATTTAAAAAACACCTCTATATCGTGTTTGACTTTATCTATTTACACTTGGTCATTCATTGGACGCTTCTATCCAAAGCGACTTAAAAGGCGAACACAGGGTTAATCACAACATCTCTGGAGCAATGAGGGTTAAGGGTCTTGCTCAAGGACCCACATTGGTAACTTCAGTGGACCTGGGATTTGAACCCATAACCTTCAGATTGATAACCCAACACCCTAACCACTGAGCTACCGCGCCCTGGTAGCTGACCTGTAGAATATTTTCATCCATCCATTATCTTCCGTTTTATCCTTTATTAGTGTCGCGGGGTGGTGCCCAATGCCCATTCAGGGGAGAAAGTTTCGGGCGCTGGGCAGATACACCCAGGACAGGGCACCAATCTATCGCTGGGCACACACACACACACACACACACACACACACACACACACACACACACACACACACACACACACTATATTGGGAAATTTGGAGAATTAATTTGACCTTGATCCATGTTTTTGGACCGTGGGCGGAAACCGGAGAACCCGGAGGACGCGGACACGGGGAGAACATGGAAACTCCACCCAGATAAACCTAGAATCCCTAGTGCTGAGAGGAGAACATGCTAACCACTAAGGCATGAGGGTTCTACAGTTTGTTAATGCATCCATTATCCTCCACTTTATCCTGTACTAGGGTTGCAGGGGGGTTCCCCATGCCCATCCAGGGGAGAACGTCTCAGGCGCTGGGCAGACACACCCAGGACAGGGCGCCAATCTATCGCTGGGCACACACTCACTCACACAGACACACTCTATATGGGGCAATATAGAGCATACAATTGACTTGATCCATGTTTTTCGACTGTGGGAGGAAACCGTAGAACCCGGAGGAAACCCACGCGGACACGGGGAGAACATGGAAACTCCACCCAGATTGGGATTCGAACCGGGAATCCCTAGTGCTGAGAGGAGAACATGCCAACCACTAAGCTACCGTGCCGCCCATTTTTGTTTAAAAACAAAATGAATAAATTACAACTAATTAGTTAATTAATTGGTATATATTTTTAATTGATTCATGTGTCGTAATGGGATAACGGGAAGTGGGTGAAATAGCATTTGCAAACTTTTAACCAGACACACAGACAAACGGATGCAGCTAATATAGGAGGGGTAATAAAAAAAATGAATATTGATATGAAAATGAAGGAAAGGATTGGGATGAAGGTAGAAGGATGCGAGAGTGAAGAAAAGACGAATGAAGAAAGGAAGTGAAAGAAGGAAGAATGATGAGAGGGAGGCAACTGAGAAAGAGGTAGGAAAAAAAAAAACACACAATTTATTGCCTATCAGGGAAGGAAGGTTAGTGATGCATCATACAGTCAGTCCATCCATCCATCTGTACATTTATTAATAAACTTAGTCATAAACACATTATTCATATAGTACATACTGTACATACATTTAGGCACATACACCCAACCACCATATCACAGACCCTTTCCAAAAAATTGGAATATCATGGAAACGTTGATTAATTTCCATGATTCCAGTCAAAAAGTTCATAGATTATAGATTCAGGACCCACAATTTAAACGATTTCAAGAATTTATTGCTTTATAATTTGGCCTTCCAGCTCATGAAACCCGCGAAAACATCCATCCATTCATTATCTTCCACTTTATCCTCTATTAGGGTCGCGGGGTGTTCCCCATGCCCATCCAGGGGAGAACGTTTCGGGCGCTGGGCAGATACACCCAGGACAGGGTGCCAATCTATCACTGGGCACACACTCACTCACACAGACACACTCTATATGGGGCAATTTGGAGCATTCAATGTACCTTGAATCCATGTTTTTGGACTGTGGGAGGAAACCAGAGAACCCGGAGGAAACCCATGCGGACACGGGGAGAACATGGAAACTCCACCCAGATTGGGATTCGAACCGGGAATCCCTAATGCTCAGAGGAGGACATGCTAACCAAGTGGGGGGCGGCACGGTGGCTTAGTGGTTAGCATGTTCTCCTCTCAGCGCTGGGGATTCCATGTTCGACTCCCAATCTGAGTGGAGTTTCCATGTTCTCCCCGTTTCCGTGTGAGTTTCCTCCCAAAGTCCAAAAAACGTGGATTCAAGGTAAATTGAACTCTCTAAATTGCCCCATAGAGTGTATTTGTATGAGTGAGTGTATGCCCAGCGATAGATTGGTGCCCTGTCCTGGGTGTATCTGCCCAGCACCACGAGGACGTTGTCTCCCCTGGAATGGGCATGGGAACCCCCCCCCCCCCACCCCCCCCCCCGCGACCCTAAACTTAGACCATAAAATGCGGACCCGTCCTGGATGTATTTCATATACAAACTGTAGAACCCTTATTTGTGCCTTAGTGGTTGGCATGTTCTCCTCTCAGCCTAGGGCTTTCCCTGGTTTACAAAAAACGTATTCTGGGTGGAGTTTCCCATGTTCCCTCCGTGTCCGGCGTGATGGGTTCAGGTTCTTATGGTTTCCCCCACAGTCCAAAAACCCCCCCCAAATCCATTGCCACCCTCTGCCGTGAGTGACTGTGTGCCAGTGATGGATTGGGCCCTGTCCCCCCAGCGCCCACCCCACCCCCCCCTGGATGGGCATCAGACCACTCGCTTGATTAGAGGATAAAGCGGAAGATAATGGATGAATTAACAAACTGTAGAACCCTTATGCCTTAGTGGTGAGCATGTTCTCCTCTCAGCACTAGGGATTCCTGGTTCGAATCCTAATCTGGGTGGAGTTTCCATGTTCTCCCCATGGTGTCCGCGTGGGTTTCCTCCGGGTTCTCCGGTTTCCTCCCACAGTCCAAAAACATGGATCAAGTCAATTGAGTTCTCCAAATTGCCCCAAATAGAGTGTGTCTGAGTGAGTGAGTGTGTGCCCAGTGATAGTTTGGCACCCTGTCCTTGGTGTATCTGCCCAGCGCCCGAGACGTTCTCCCCTGGATGGGCATGGAGAACCACCTCACGACCCTAATAGAGGATAAAGCTGAAGATAATGGATGGATAGAACCCTTATGCAGTTACCGCATTTTAAACACAGTCTCTCGCTGGCCAATATAGAAGCACCTGCTTGTGATAAAGGAACCAGTTTTATGACCTGAAGGTCCCCGGTTTGATTTCCGGTCCCACCTTGTACCTTGGCGTGAAGTGCCCTTGGGCAAGGAACCTAACCCCAATTGCTCCCCGGAAGCCGTATTCAAGGCTTTCCACCACTCCCGGCACATGCTCACGTCACTCAGTGTGTGTATATGTGTGTGTTTCACTACACGGCTGGGTTAAACGTGGAGGACTAATCCTCTGTGTGTAAGCACTATATGACGGCAAAACAAGGAGCTGTACCTAATAAAGTGGCCCATGAGTTGGCTTCCTGATTATTCCTGATTGGCTTTGAACTAATCAATCTGCTAATCTGCGACATTTGCATTCTGTACTTCAGAGTCTCATCAGAGGCGCTCCGTGTTAAAAGTGTGCAAATGTAAGCAGCAGCCAGGCGTTTATCACTTTAAGGCTAATTGAAGTGTTCACCTGAGTCTCGAGTGGAACCGTTCGAGGCTGTTTGTAGCGATCTATTCGTGCTTCGCACGCTCGCTCTTGCACGCTTGCAGGATTTTTCACGCCTGTTACAGAAGGCGGCAAGGTGAAGCACTTTTTTCACCTTGCACTTTTTTTTTATTCATTATCTTCCGCTTTATCCTCTATAGGGTCGCGGTTGGGGGGGAAAGGGGGGGTTCCCCAGGCCCATCCAGGGGAGAAGGTTTCGGGCGCTGGGCAGATACACCCAGGACAGGGCGCCAATCCATCGCTGGGCACACACTCACTCACACAGACACACTCTATATAGGGCAATTTGGAGAACTCAATTGACTTGTTCCATGTTTTTGGGACTGTGGGAGGAACCGGAGAACCCGGAGGAAACCCAGCGCAGACGGGGAGAACATGGAAACTCCACCCAGATAGGGGATTCGAACCGGGAATCCCTAGTGCCTTTATTTCCTGAGGAGACTTTAAGGGTCCTTCAACTCGTGTAGGAAGCTCCTGCAGATTGTCTATCAGACTGTGGTGTCCAGCTCTCTCTTCTACTGTGGTGTGCTGGGGTTGGCAGTATTAAGAAGAGAGATGTGAGGCGGCTGGACAAGTTGGTCAGATGTTTGGAGTCACAGTTGGGGTGCAAAATGGACTCTGTAATTAAGGTGGCAGAGAGGAGGACACTAAACAAAGGGGTGCTCTCCATCATGGACGATGATGGTCAGCCCATTGCACACCATCATTATGGAGCAAAGGAGCACGTTCAGGGCAGGTTGCGGTCACTGAGGTGCTCCACAGAAAGGACTGAGGAGATCTTTTGTTCCGAGGGCCATCAGGCTCTACAATAAGATAGTCACAGCAACCGAAGTAGGGAGACCCAGACCTCCCTCGCCCCAGCCACCTCCACAAGCTCGACTGGGGGAACCCCGAGGCGTTCCGAGACCAGCTAAGAGATATAATCCCTCCAGCGTGTCCTGGGTCTTCCCCGGGGTCTCCTCCCAGCTGGACTTACCTGAAACCTCTCTAGCAAGGTGCCCAGGAGGCATCCTTACCAGATGCCCGAACCACCTCAACTGGCTCCTTTCGATGCGGAGGAGTAGCGGCTCCACTCCGAGTCTCTCCCGGATGACCGAGCTTCTCACCCTATCTCTGAGAGAGCCCAGCCACCCTGCGGAGAAAACCCATTTCGGCCACTTGTATTCGTGATCTTGCTCTTTCGGTCATTACCCAAAGCTCTTGACCATAGGTGAGGGTTGGAACGTAGATTGACTGGTAAATCGAGAGCCTTGCCTTGTGGCTTAGCTCCTTCTTTAAAAAAAAAAATAATAATAAAAATAAATAAATAAATATATATATATATATATATATATATATATATATATATATATATATATATATATATATATATATATATATATATATATATTTTTTTTTTTTTAATTTCCCTCTATTTTTGGTTGTACTGTTATTGCTACTGGCTGCTAAATTTCCTTCGGGATGAATAAACTATTCTATCTATCTACCTCTATTAAATTCAGGTTCTTGAGTGTTGGAAGGTGACATACCCCCAACCCCATCCCCCATCCCTGCACTGGTTTCGCCAACTCGGCTCCCTGGAGAGCATTAAATTGTTTGGCATCCTGGTGATACCTTCTGTCCACACAGTGTCTCATTTGCAAACTCGCAGCCAGCATCACCGTCCTGCCCTGCAGACATGCTCGCTTGCCCCCGAGACCCGGGCAACACTATTATCTAGCTTTCACACAGCGGGGGGCTAATATTGTCTCTGCGCTTCATTCAATTAAGCTCCGTATTTAAAGCAGTGTAAATCCAGAAACAATTCATTGTCAGGACAACAATTAAAAATGGCTGATTATAAAGTTTAATTAAAGGCTGTGAGATCTGTCGATATTGTTGATGAGTGGGTGTGTGTTATTGTGAATAAATCACGGGAAAGAGGTGTTTTTAAGTACAACGCATAGCGGGGTAAAGCTACATCTCTTTCCCGTGATTTATTCACAATAACACTCAACATAGTGTCACATCAGCGCCCTCTATCGGTCTCTGGTGGTACTGCCGGCTTTTCGGGACGGTTCATCAACGCTCCCTATTGGACTCTGTTTGTCGTTAGTGTTGATCTGTTGCAGCTGTGTGTGTTCTTTGTGTAATTAGTTCTTTTTAAAGCCGTTTAATCCGGTTCAGTTGAGTTTTCCCGTCATGTGACTTACCTATATGTTTAAATACCCAGCCTTTCCCAATGTTCGCTATTGGAACATAGTTTTGAGTTATGGTCGTGTCCTGTCGCGTGCTATGGCTGTGTTCCCCCCGGTGTCTTCTGCATTAAAGACTACCCTGAAACCTTCAACAGTCTAGATTCTGTCCTCTCTTTAATCTGGTCTTCCGCGACATAATCTAGTCCGGTTTTTACACCAAACACTGACCCAAAGTAAATGGTTTTCGGTTTCTCTAATCGAATACCAAATACTGCCATCGAGTGGCCAAATTACAGAATGCACTTTATAATAAACATTTTCGGTTTTGTAGATCACGCATTGATACAAATGTGAGACGATCTGAGGTGTGTGTTATTGTCAATGATGTCACGGCTGGACAAACGGCTCAGCCAATCAGATTTAAGGACCGGAACCACCGGTTTTATCAATACCGTTATGTTGCATGACTGTCGTACGAGACAGAAAACTTATGTAATGTTTCTAAATGATATTAAAGCATAAATAAAGCAATGAAAATACCCCAGAATTTGTGCACACATACTATATACCACACATGGCGCCCTATTTTAGGCGAGACGTCAACCAAGCAGCTTGATTTACAACTTGCAAGTGTGTCATGTACAATAGAATTAAGACTTTAAATTTTATTAAACTTTCTTAATTCTTCATGGGTATGTTTTAGCCGTAATGTGTAATGAACCAATCAGTGTGTCCCTTGCTGTTCCCTTTAAGAGCAAGATGGCACTCTGACCTTGACGGACTGCTATTTCAGCGGTGCAGCTACATGGACCCAATGCGCTGTTATTGCTTAACTGCGCCAGACAATACACTACACAATATCGCACAATAGGTCTAAACACTCTAGGCCACCAATCACTGGTGTTGCTGCTCAAACCACATAAGACATCTTAGTTGTTGTAAAGGGTATATACACCTCTGCAGGTCCTAAAAGTAATTATGTCAAATGTTAAGGTAATAAATGCAATGGGGTAGATTTGTATTCTATGTAATAATAGTTCCTAAGGACTGGGGTTTGAAACCTGGGTTATACCTTCTATAGGTGGCTGTTGATGCTGCCCATTCACTGAGTCCCTGACTGAACCTCGGTCCTCACAAGGTGTCTTCCTTAAAAACCAAAAAATTATTTCTTTCCACTGGGACTTCATCTTGTTTTGTGGATGTTCAGGTTTTATCCAAAGCAACTTACAAATACCCCAAACTGGTTGGGGTCAGGGGCGGCACGGTGGCTTAGTGGTTAGCACGTTCGCCTCTCAGCGCTGGGGATTCCCGGTTTGAATCCCAATATGGGTGGAGTTTCTCCCCGTGTCCACTTGAGTTTCCTCCGGGTTCTCCGGTTTCCTCCCACAGTCCAAAAACATGGATCAAGGACAACTCCAAATTACCCCATATAGAGTGTGTGACTGTGTGAGTGAGTATGTACCCAGCGATGACTTGGCACCCAGCGATGAATTGGGTGTATCTGCCCAGTGCCCAAAACGCTCCCTGGATGGACATGGGGAACCCCCCCACAACCCTAGTAGAGGATAAAGCAGAAGGCAATGGATGGATGGCCTACATGGCATAATTTTCCCATTGCTATGATAGCAAAGACACAATGCCACGCCCTAAATCAAGTTGTGGGTCCTAATAAGGGTAAAATCTCATTTTTATATATAAAAGCCTCATGACCAGGGGGCGTGGTGGCTCATTGGTTAGGGTGTTGGGCTATCAATCAGAAGGTTGGGGGTTCAAATCCCTGGTCCACTGAAGTTACCAATGTGGGTACTTGAGCAAGACCCTTAACCTTCATTGCTCTAGGTATGTTGTGATTAACCCTGTGCTCACCTCGTAAGTCACTTTGGATAAAAGCGTCCAATAAATGACCAAATGTAATGTAAATGACCAAGAATGTTCTTTATCCAATAAGTCGAAAACAAGCTATTTAGGTTCAGATTTTTAACTGAATGCTGAACTCCGAGGCAGGGGCTGCCACATTGTTCGTGTTGGGCTGGTGGCAGACAGAAAAGCCGTTTTTTTATTTCTTTATTTTTATCCCTCTGCTTGTGCCACAGATTTGAGCATATGGGTAAAGCTTTGTAGATAAGACTGGCATTTACCTCTCTGGTGGAGACAGATAACATCCTGGTTCATTACTCCAGCTGGGCCCGATTCAATGCTCTCAGATGAACCTTTGTGCCGAAACTGTGGCACAACCTGTGTTCGGCTCGTCTGAAAGGCCGGATAAGACTAATTTTCCGGTTTTCAAGTAGGGAGGTTAATGCAATCTATCACCTTGGCTACTTTTTAAGTGCGACATGTACACTTTAAAGCTACATACGTTAATACATGAAAAATATTTGCGAATAATAGTTATTATATTAAGGTTGCGATGGGTATGGCATGGAGGTAAATGCAGACATTACAGGACATAACCCCCAGAGATGGACAACCCCACGAGATATATAGTTTACATTATACCATGTATAATGCCAAATAATATCCTGGATGAGAACCAAAAAAAATGCTTTAGGTGACACACTAAACTTAGTCATGCTTGTGCACTGATGGATAGCTTTAGAGAGCATGGGACCATCAGACTACTAGCCAAACCTTGTAACCATGGAGTTACCACGCCCAGTTATACGCCCTTAAATATTATTTTGGTGGATATGAACCTAGTATTGGGCGGCACGGTGGCTTAGTGGTTAGCACGTTCGCCTCTCTTCGAATCCCCATCTGGGTGGAGTTTCCATGTTCTTCCCGTGTCCGTGTGGGTTTCCTCAGGGTTCTCCGCTTTCCTCTCACAGTCCAAAAACATGGATCAAGTCAATTGAATTCTCCAAATTGCCCCATATAATGTGTCTGTGTGAGTGAGTTTGTGCCCAGCGATGGATTGGCGCCCTGTCCTGGGTGTATCTGCCCAGCGCCCGAAACGTTCTCCCCTGGATGGGCATGGGGAACCCCCCCCGCGACCCTAATATAGGATAAAGCGGAAGATAATGGATGGATGGCTGGATGAACCTATTTTGAATTCACTTAGTGAAAACAACACAACAAGTACTTGAGATTTATTCATCCATCCATTATCTCCTGTTTAATCCTATTAAAACTAGGGTCGAGGGGGGGGGTTCCCCATGCCCATCGAGGGGAGAACGATCAGGCGCTGGGCAGAATCACCCAAGACAGGGTGCCAATCACTGTGCACACACTCACACACTATATAGGGGCAAATTTAGAGTGTTACATTTTCTTTCAATCCATGGAGAACCTGAAGGAAACCCACGCGGACACGGGGAGAACATGGAAACTCCACCCAGATCGGGATTGAAACCTGGATCCCCAGCGCTGAGAGGAGAACATGCCAACCACTAAGTCACTGTTGCACCACTGTATATTCTAAAGGTGAAAAAAACGTAATTGCTGAACCTATGGGGAGGTGGCACAGTGGCTTAGTGGTTAGCACGTTCTCCTCTCAGCGCAGGGGATTCCCGGTTCGAATCCCGAATCCCATGGTGGAGTTTCCATGTTCTCCCCGTGTCACATACATACACACACTCTATATGGGGCAATTTAGAGCATTTATTTTACCTTGGGTGGCTTAGTGGTTTGCACGTTTGAATTCCGGGTTCAGGCGGCACGGTGGCTTAGTGGTTAGCACGTTCGCCTCTAGGCGCTAGGGATTCCCGGTTGGAATCCCCATCTGGGTGGAGTTTCCATGTTCTCCCTGTGTCTGCGTGGGTTTCCTCCGGGTTCTCCGGTTTCGTCCCACAGTCCAAAAACATGGATCAAGTTAATTGAATTCTCAAAATTGCCCCATATAGATTGTGTCTGTGTGAGTGAGTGTGTGCCCAGCGATAGATTGGCGCCCTGTCCTGGGTCTATCTGCCCAGCGCCCGAGACGGCATGGGGAACCCCTCCGCGACCCTAATAGAGGATAAAGCGGGAGATAATGAATGAATGAATTCCCGGTTCGAATCTCAATCTGGGTGGAGTTTCCATGTTCTCCCTATGTCCACCAGGTTCTCCGGTTTCCTCCCACAGTCCAAAAACATGGCTCAAAGTCAACTGAATGCTCCAAATTGCCCCATATATAGTGTGTCTGTGTGAGTGAGTGTGAATTTTCCCTAGTGCTACCAATAAAGGATTATCTTATATTATCTCATTTAAATGCCATAGGTGGGAAACCAGATTGTTGGCGGGGTTTAAAATAGCGATGAGGATTATCGCAACAGGTTAATAAAGAAATGTACTAAGAACTTTTACCTTTGACTCTATAAACAGTTCTCGGAAAGACTTCGACGCGCCTCACTAAACACACACTTCCGAACTTAATCAATTAATTAAAGAGCGTTAAAGAGAAAGACGACAAACATGAATTCTTTGGGCTTTGTAATTGATATTGCGCAGGTCTTTAGTGAGACAACAGCCTCTCATGAACACCTTGAAACTGTCACCTCTCCCTGTCTAAGAGCAGACTGCTGAAATTCACGACATGGCTCCCCTGACAATATTATCTCTCGAGCGCAGACAAATTGCCTCTTTGTTTAAGGACATGAATACCACCATAAAAACCTTATAGAAATCCTATAAACAATAGAGCTAGGAGTTGCTGCGGCGACGCCGAGGAGCTGTTGCACCGACGGAGGAAGTACTTGCATTAACCACCCCCACCCCCTACCCCCATCCCCTCTTACCTCCACACCTCCATACCCAGCTCGTTTCTTAGCTACGGACCAGATCAAGTGAAGGTTGCGTCGACCTCGTGCATGGCCTACATTCTGAGAGGAGGGATAATAGAATCATTTGTTTGAGAATTAAAGCTGCCATTTTTCCATCTGTAATCAGAAACTCGGTGTCTGACTGTTTTATTTAATAATAAAAATAATATTTTATTGTTATATTTTATATACTGAAATACAAGGGGTATGGTGGCTCAGTGGTTAGCACGTTCGCCTCCCAGCACTGGGGATCCAGGTTCGAATCCCAATCTGGGTGGAGTTTCCATGTTCTCCCCGTGTCTGCATCGGTTTAATCTGGGTGTTCCAATTATCTCGCTCAGGCCAAAAAACATGGATTCAAAGTAAATTGATTGCCCTACATTGCCCCATATAGTGTGTGTTTGTGAGAGCCAAGCAATAGATTGGCGCCCTGTCCTGGGTGTATCTGTCCAGCACCCGAAACGTTCTCCACTGGATGGGCACGAGGAACCCCCCACCGACCCTAGCAGAGGATAAAGGAGAAGATGATGTATGTATGTATATATATATATAATAATATATATATATATGTGTGTGTGTGTGTGTGTGTGTGTGTGTGCAGGCGGCACGGTGGCCTAGTGTTCTGCATGTTCGCCTCTCAGCGCTTGGCATTCCCGATCTGGGTGGAGTTTCATTTCTCCCCGTGTCCATGTGGGTTTCCTCCGGGTTCTCCGGTTTCCTCCCACAGTCCAAAAACATGGATCAAGTCAATTGAATTCTCCAAATTGCCCCATATAGAGTGTGTTTGTGTCAGTGAGTGTGTGTCCAGTGATAGATTGGCGCCCTGTCCTGGGTGTATTTGCCCAGCGCTCAAAACGTTCTCCCCTGGATGGGCATGGGGAACCCCCCCCCCCCCGACCCTAATAGAGGATAAAGCGGAAGATAGTAGATGGATGGAAACTCTGTTACTGAAACTAAATTAAATAGTAATATTAATAGTAATTAAATAGTATAATCGTATACAGTAAAGATGCTGTTAATGATAGGGATAATGTTAGCAAAAATTTTGATGAATTGAAATAAATTGCTGTTTATTATTTTACAAAAACAAAAATGTGTGAAGATGTAAAATATTCACAGCATGTGCACAGAGGTTCAGAAGTGAAATTGCGGTCCAGATGTCAGTTTTCCAAGCCAGACAATAACCCGGGCTCCTCGCAGACTAATAACCAGATGGAATCCCAACATTAATCCAAACAAACAGAGGCCACATGATGTCGGAGTGTGAAAGACAGGTGCTGAAATAAGTGAACTGGGCTGCAGTCGATCGAATAATCCAGGTGTCACTCAAGTGTGACTCAAACCTCAAGTACAGACATGAATTACCTTCGGCAGCCTCTCCATGTATGACAAACACCGTTACATGCGAATCACTTAATGCGACCAATTTAATCAATAATTTTCATTTGCTGTTTAGTGATATATATATTTTTTAATTCATCCAATCATTATCATCCACTTTATCCTCTATTAGGTTCGCGGGGGGGTTCCCCATGCCCATCCAGGGGAGAACGTTCCGGGCTCTGGGCAGATACACCCAGGACAGGGTGCCAATCCATCACTGGGTACATACACAGACACACACTCTATATGGGGCAATTTAGAGCATTTATTTTATTTTATATTTATTTATTTTACCTTGGGTGGCTTAGTGGTTTGCACGTTTGAATTCCTGGTTTGAATCCCAATCTGGGTGGAGTTTCCATGATCTCCCCATGTCCATGTGGGTTTCCTCCAGGTTCTCCGGTTCCCTCCCACAGTCAAGGTCAACTAAATGCTCCAAATTGCCCCATATAGAGTGTCTTTTTGAATGAGTGTGTGCCCAACAATAGATTGGTGTCCTGTCCTGGGTGTATCTGCCCAGCGCCCGAAACGTTCTCCCCTGGATGAACATGAGGAACCCCCCCATGACCCTAGTAGAGGATAAAGCGGAAGATAATGGATGGATGGATGGATGGATGGCTATTTTACCTTAAATCTATATGTTTGGTCTGTAGGAGGGAGCCGGAGAACCCAGAAACTCACGAGGACATGGAGAGAACATGGTGGCTTAGTGTTAAGCACGTTCGCCTCAGTGCTAATGGATCCAGGTTCGAATCCCAGTCCAAAAACAGATTAAAGGTAAAATAACTGCTCTAAATTGCCTTATTTAGTGTGTGTCTTTGTGTGAATGAGTACGCCCAGTGGTAGATTGGCGGCCTGTCCGTGTGCATCTGTGTACCAAAACATTTCCCTGGATGGGCCACAACCTTCAGATTGATAGCCCAACATCCTAACCACAGAGCATCCTACACGCAATTACATGTCCACTAAAACTTTTACTATAGACACGCAGCAGAACCAAACGAAATGAAATGTTAATTTGATTCCCAAATCAGAATTGACCTCCGTAGCCAATGACCTCGATCCCTGCACTTCTGATGCCATGTCTGTGATGTATAACAGCTCGCACAGTGCCTAAGGCCTTGAGGTTTAATTAAAGTCCTCCGCAAGTGCACGAGCACGATTTTCCGGAAGCAATAAGCAAACAACTCAGAATACGGCCCCTGATGTTTTTTTTCTCTATTATTCAGTAAATAATGCCGTCAACATTCAAATTTCACCCGAGGTTCTGTTTCCCATTATTTGCCGTCAGAATATCTCGCGCGCCGAAGTAGGACAGCCTTTTAGTTTTTTAAATTAAAACGTGAAGGTGTCCAAGACATTTTTAAACAGGCGTTTTATTATCACCGTTTTCTCCATTTCTTTTTTTTCAATTACCCTTTTTAATGAAGGCCTCCTTCACTCTTTAGGCGCAAGTTAATATGTTCACCTTTTCGAAATAAAGCAAATGGAGAGTTAAAGAGATATTTTATTCGGATCGTTGCGTTATTTTTACCCTTTTCAATTTAAATTTGATGTCGGAATTAATGTCGTTGAGATCAATCTCACACGGATAAACAGGAGGGACATTTTAAACACTTTCGAAGAAAAAAAAAATGCGCGCACACACACTTTCAGCCTGTTCCCAATGCCCATCCAGAGGAACGTTTTGGGCGCTGGGCAGATACACCCAGGACAGGGCGCCAATCCATCGCTGGGCACACACTGACTCACTCACACAAACACACTCTATATGGGGAAATTTGGAGAACTCAATTGACCTTGATCCATGTTTTTGGACTGTGGGAGGAAACTGGAGAACCCGGAGGAAACCCACGCGGACACGGGGAGAACATGGAAACTCCACCCAGATGGGGATTCGAACTGGGAATCCCTAGCGCTGAGAGGCGAACCTGCTAACCATAAGCCACCGTGCCGCCAACGCTTGTCGCGTCTACGGTTTCCTCAACCCACCTGGGTTTCCAATACAACCCCCTGTTGACTGTCCACCTCTGTCTGCAGACTATTTCGTTCCGAGTAGTGGATCCTGGTTGTTAGACCTTAACTGCGAACGTAATTAAATATGTCGTTCGGTGTCATTTATTACATTTTTTTGGCCGGATAATTTCAGTTCACAAAAATTTGGTGCATCCCTGCTTTTAATTTGAATAGTTTAAAGGGTTTATATTTATTATTATCACATGGAAAGGCACCAGATCTGAGGTTTGTTCGGTATCTGACCATCGAATCCTAGTTTTTGTTCCATTTCGGCCTAGAATTTCCATTTCGGCGCCTCACAAATAATAAAAAAAAACGTATATTGTGAATCAACAGCTACATTTTGCTTCACAGTAGTTCTGTCATATGTGAGAAGGAGACTCTAAAATGAAGGAAATCCACATACCTGCTCAGAAAATCAGCAGCACGTCCAATGAAGAGGTCAATACAGCGGCAAGAGAGAGCCGGAGAGCAAAACAGAGAGAGAGAGAGAGAGAGGGAGAGAGAGAGAGAGAGAGAGAGTTAATTACAACCTTATAACTAACAGATTAATGCTGTATCACAATGCACAATCAAATGATGTCTTTCACCTCACCTCTCGCAGAGGATTTAGCAAAGTGCAAAAAATATGGAAGGAAGAGCAAACGAGGGAGAGAGAGAGAGAGAGAGAGAGAGAGAGAGAGCGAGAGAAAGAGATAGAGAGTATGGGTATGAGAGAGCAATTGAAAGAGAAAAAGCAACTGTGAGAGGAAAACTGTAAGATAGTGATAATACTCTGACGAATAACTGATAATCACCCCCCCCCAAACACCAAAAATCGCTAAAGCCCCACCCCTCCCCACCACACAAAAATCCCCCTGCCCTACACACACACAATATATAGCTATCCAACCATCCATTATCTTCCGCTTTTAGTACAATTGTAGTGTATTTGAATACAGTGTAATCCTTTACAGTGTATTCAATGGGGGGGGGGGGGGGGGTTCCCCATGCCCATCCAGGGGAGAACGTTTTGGGTGCTGGGCAGATACACCCAGGACAGGGCGCCAATCTATCGCTGGGCGCACACTCACTCACACAGACACACTCTATATGGGGCAATTTGCAGAACTCAATTGACTTGATCCATGTATTTGGACTGTGGGAGGAAACCGGAGAACCCGGAGGAAACCCACGCAGACAGAGGGAGAACATGGAAACTCCACCCAGATGGGGATTCCAACCGGGAATCCCTAACGCTGAGAGGCGAACGGGCTAACCACTAAGCCACCATGCCGCCTACAGTGTAATCATTACATAAATTTAATAATTAAGGTGGTTTAACTGGGTGGTTTAGTGGTTGGCATGTTCTCCTCTCAGCGCTGAGGATTCCCGGTTCGAATCCCAATCTGGGTGGAGTTCCATGTTCTCCCCGTGTCCGTGTGGGTTTCCTCCGGCTTCTCCGGTTTCCTCCCACAGTCCAAAAACATGGATGAGGTAAACTGAATGCGCCAAATTGCCCCATATAGAGTGTGTATGTGGCTGGGTCTGTAGTAGGGCTGTATTCAACTACATATTTTCATAGTCGAATCTGATTCGTCAGATTTTCCCTATAGTCGACTGATAGTCGAATCAGTTAAAATTTCACCACAAGATGGCGCTATAAGCGTAGTTTTTAAAAAAAGATTTTTTAAAAATGTATTTTACTTGTTTTTCTAACAAAAGAAAACCTTTTTTTTGTTTTTCTTTTTTCTTCTAGAAATTAGGATGATTTTATTTGACAAAAGGCTATGTACATAACGAAAACAAAGACATTTCATGTAAAAACTAATGCTTAGCAGCAGCCATGGGCGCCCCCATGTGGTCAAAATGGTACATTCGACTATGAGGTTCATAGTCGACTACGGTTCTCCGAATCGAATCGTCGAATCAGCGAATATTGCAGCTCACCCCTAGTCTGTAGTGAGTGTGTGCCCAGTGAGAGATTGGTGCCCTGTCCTGGGTGTATCTGCCCAGCAACTGCAATACAGGACGATAGATAAGATAAATACTGTTCGATTTAAATAACAGTTTGTCACCACACCCCTTCCCTCTAGGTTACCTCAGTTATGCACTTCAATTTTAAAAGTTCATCATTGCACACTCCACACAAACAGAATTTATTTACCATTTAATTAACCGCACTTTATAAGAAAAAGTGTTCATTAGTAGTTTTTTATTCTTTAAGAAGGACTAATTGCATTCTTGGTCAGCCTTTAACTTTAAAAACAGACCTTCGGGTGTCACATAAATAAATACAAAATAATCATTCATAGCACTGTTATGGCCACGCCGCCCCATAGGAGTCGGGCTCATAGGGGTCAGGGCCCAGAGGAGATGTGATGCGCGTGCCTTATTTTTATTTCTAAAATGTGGCAACCCTAAACATACAGGTTAAGTGTAGTGGGTTTTCAGAAGTCCTGCGTTCTTCTTGATGGCCACAATTTTGTTATATAACAGTGAAAATGATGGTGACCGGGTCTTAAATGCAGAGCAGGTGGTCAGCGATAACCTCTACTTATCTGTGTAGATAACGCTGCAATCTAGAATGAAATCTCTCAATGGCCTGTCACTCAACAGCCTGCTTCCACCACGCTCTCGCTCTCTCACTCCCTCGTGCTCTCTCTCTCTCTCTCTCTCTCTCTCTCTCTTTCCTGACCACTCGCTCCAGCACTATCTTTCCTTTTGGTTTTCTCTTTTTTGCACTCACACTCACACACACATTTTTGTACATGTTTTTTACTTGTATTTACTGTATTGGAAAATGTACAAATTACAAAACCCCCCCCCCACACACACTTATTTTTTTATTGCGCCATTGCAGGATTAATGAAGTTTCATATATAGTGGTTAGGCGGCACGGTGGCTTAGTGGTTAGCACGTTCGCCTCTCAGCGCTAAGGATTCCCGGTTTGAATCCCCATCTGGGTGGAGTTTCCATGTTCTCCCCGTGTCCGCGTGGGTTTCCTCCGGGTTCCCTGGTTTCCTCCCACAGTCCAAAAACATGGATCAAGTCAATTGAGTTCTCTAAATTGCCCCATAGAGTGTGTTTGTGTGTGTGAGCATGTGCCCAGCGATAGATTGGCGTCCTGTCCTGGGTGTATCTGCCCAGCACCCAAAACATTCTCCCCTGGATGGGCATGGTGAACCCCAACGCAACCCTAGTAGAGGATAAAGCGGAAGATAATGGATGGATGGATATATATATATATATATATATATATATATATATATATATATATAGGTATTGTAGTGTACTGTCCTGGGTGTATCTGCCCAGTGCCCAAAACGTTCTCTGCGACCCTAATATAGGACAAAGCGGAAGATAACGGATGAAGGGTGTGGTAGCTCAGTGGTTAGGGTGTTGGGTTATCAATCTGAAGGTTGGGGGTTCGAATCCCAGGTCCACTGAAGTTACCAATGTGGGTCCTTGAGCAAGACCCTTAACCCTCATTGCTCCAGGGATGTTGTGATTAACCCTGTGCTCACCTTGTAAGTCGCTTTGGATAAAAGCGTCCAATAAATGACCAAATGCAATGTAAATGTGGATGAATGGATGGATGGAGATCCATAAAGAAAGACAATGAATCCTGACACTTTTGGCTGTCGGCAAACAGTCCAAACAGCTAAACGATTCCATTTGCCTCTCACATGACTGTTTCTAACTGCCTCTATCTCTCGTAGTCATCTGCGGCCGCTCAGCTCGCGCTAAATCAGAGTTTAAAATTCTGCGCCCACCGTGCCTCGTCTCCTGGGAGCGGCGGAGGCATCAGATTAAACTACTGCTAAATGCTAACTGCTAATGCATCCCACACATTAAGTGCTCCACGTCGAACGTGGTGTTCTTCTTAATTAGCCGCTTTTTTAAGGTGTGTGTCTTCAGCAGACCACTTAACCTCGAGTGACCGGGGGTGGCGCGGGGTGGGGGTGCGACATGGCCACCCTCCACCCACCCTCCACCCACGGTTAGGTTTACAGACAGTTTAAAGTTTGTAGTCTGTGACTGAACAAGTGATTAAGAAGAGTTGGATGGTTTGGACAATAAGAATGAAAAACAACAATCAAGTCATAGAGTATACGATATTCCATCCATTATCTTCTGCTTTATCCTCTACTTGGGTCGCGGGGGGTTCCCCATGCCCATCCAGGGGAGAACGTTTTGGGTGCTGGGCAGATACACACAGGACAGGGCGCCAATCTATCCCTGGGCACACACTCACTCAAACAGACACACTCTATATGGGGCAATTTAGAGAATTCAATTGACTTGATCCATGTTTTTGGACTGTGGAAGGAAACCGGAGAACCCGGAGGAAACCCACGTGGACACAGGGAGAACATTGAAACTCCACCTAGATTGGGATTCGAACTGGGAATCCCTAGCGCTGAGAGGAGAACATGCTAAGCCACCGTGCCGACCTTCATCCATCATCCTCCACTTAATCCTATACTAGGGTCACATGGGAGAAGGGTAGGGGTGTTCCCCATGTCCATCCAGGGGAGAACATTTCGGTCCCTGGGCAGATACACCCAGGACAGGGTGCCAACACAGACAACAACACTCACACAGACTCTCTATATTGGGGCAATTTAGAGCAGCCAATCCACCCAGAATCAATGTTCTTGGAAGGTGGGATGAAACTGGAGAACCTGAAAAAACCCACATGACACAAGGAGAACATGGAAACTCCGCCCAGATTGGGAATCGAACCTGGATCCCATATGAGACTCAGCATCCACTGACCCGCTCAGTCTCTAGATGGAAATATGGTGTGTATTTGGGTTCTATTTAAGTATTTATTGGGTAAAAGGAGGTAAAATACCTAGCGCAGGTCGCAAGTGTTACACAGGGCACAGTTGCAAACACATTGACACAGACACAAAGAGGAAATTCCACACCCAAGTGGGAAGAACATGCAAAAGAAGCCTGGTAGTCTGGCCAGGACGCAAACTACTCTCAGTGCCACTATTGCCTCACATGTAAAACAAAAACAGACATTAAAGGGAAAAATAATGAGGAGTTTGTCCTCTACATTTAACCCATCCGTGCAGTAAAACACACACACACACACATATATATATATATATATATATATACACACACTGAGTGAAGTGAGCACATGTACCCAGAGCGATGGGCAGCCTGGGGAACAATTGGTATTAGGAGCCTTGCTCAAGGGCACATGATCCATGATACTTGGTGTGATTGGGAACCAAACCGGGAACCTTCAGGTCATAAGACTGGTTCCTTAAAACCAAGCCTCCGACTGAGTGAACACATTAATTAATGAAAGTGCTTCTTTTAGGAGGGCGGCACGGTGGCTTAGTGGTTAGGACGTTCTCCTCTCAGCACTAGGGATTCCCGGTTCGAATCCCCATCTGGGTGGAGTTCCCATGTTCTCCCCGTGTCTGCGTGGGTTTCCTCCGGGTTCTCCGGGTTCCTCCCACAGTCCAAAAACATGGATCAAGTCAATTGAGTTCTCCAAATTGCCCCATATAGCGTGTGTATGCGTGCGTGTCTGTGTGAGTGAATGTGTGCCCAGCGATAGATTGGCACCCTGTCCTGGGTGTATCTGCCCAGCGCCCGAAACGTTCTCCCCTGGATGGGCATGGGGAACCCCACCGCGACCCTAATAGATAGGATAAAGCAGAAGATAATGAATGAATGAATGAATTCTTCTTTTAGGGTGTGCACATTTACTTTCTAGAGTTCTCTCCATCCGAGAGGGTCACATTCACACTGGAACGGGAACTCACTCGAGGCTGAGAGTTTTGATCTGGTTCTGATTTCGGTTTGCACTGAAATATGATTATTAAAAAAAACAAGAAAAAAATAACGCCACGTTACAAATATGCCGTATCTCATTTAACGGAAAGTAAACAGCATTTTAACGCATCGGCTCGGTCGAAAATTTTGATATACTGCCAATCTGCGCTTCTTTAACTTTTATCAACTTCCATTTGTTACGGACAGCAAACAACCTGCAGACTGCGGGATGAGAATCAATAGTGTAGAGCGTAATAGGCTTTAAATTTGTCTCCTGGCATGGCAGAGCTAGCTGGCGGTCACGGTGATCATCCTGCGGATTACATGTGCATTAGCATGAGGCTTTGGCTCTCTGGAAGTAACATTCACCTTGCCCAGGAGAAAGGTCATCTGCTGAAACTACAAC
>JAFMOC010000050.1:1652500-1695000 GCA_019802505.1 Corydoras sp. C115 | reverse complement strand
AATGGTGGAACAACCTTCCCATCTCTGTCTGTAAGGTGGAGTCACTTGGCAAAAAAGAAACAAATATAAAAATACAATTAAAATGAAGGAAGGGGGGCGGACGGTGGCTTAGTGGTTAGCAAGTTCTCCTCTCAGCGCTAGGGATTCCCGGTTCGTATCCCAATCTGGGTGGAGTTTCCATGTTCTCCCCGTGTCCACGTGGGTTTCCTCCGGGTTCTTCGGTTTCCTCCCACATTCCAAAAACATGGAACAAGTCAATTGAATTCTCCAAATTGCCCCATATAATTGTCTGTGTGTGTGAGTGAGTGTGTGCCCAGTGATAGATTGGCATCCTGTCCTGAGTCTATCTGCCCAGCGCCCGAGATGTTCTCCCCTGGATGGGCATGGGGAACCCCACCGCGACCCTAATAGAGGATAAAGCGGGAGATAATGAATCAATGAATATATGGGCGGCATGGTGGCTTAGTGGTTAGCATGTTCTCCTCTCAGCACTAGGGATTCCCTGTTCGAATTCCAATCTGGGTGGAGTTTCCATGTTCTCCCCGTGTCCACGTGGGTTTCCTCCGGGTTCTTCGGTTTCCTCCCACAGTCCAAAAAGATGGAACAAGTCAATTGAATTCTCCAAATTGCCCCATATAGAGTGTGTTTGTGTGAGTGAGTGTGTGCCCAGTGATAGATTGGCGTCCTGTCCTGGGTGTATCTGCCCAGCGCCCGAAACGCTCTCCCCTGGATGGGCATGGGGAACCCCCCCCCCACACCCTAATAGACACACTCTATATGGGGCAATATAGAGAATTCAATTGACTTGATCAACGTTTTTGGACTGTAGGAGCAAACCGGAGAACCCGGAGGAAACCCACGCGGACACGGGGAGAACACGGAAACTCCACCCAGATGGGGATTTGAACCGGGAATCCCTAGCTCTGAGAGGCGCCCTGCTCGGTTTATTTCCAATTTCTTTTCCGCACTGGGATTTCTTCTCTAGCTGTTCTCCATAAAGGAGGTAAGTGTATCTGTATCTCTGCAAACAGTCTCAGAGTGGGTGGAGTGGAACGTTATCGCTCATTGGCTTCCTCCTTTGTCCTTCCATCGTTCACCACCTGCTACACGTTGCAACCCCGGATCGCCCTCCCCTGAGTGCGGCGATGATAGCGAGCAAGGAAGCCAGCCTAAACTTCCTTATTCATTCATCCATCAGACGGAATGTGACTCAGACTGACTCACAGGCTCCCCAACACACACCCACAGCTGCGAAATTAACACCGAACCGAGCTCGCGCGGCATAAATCATTCACTGCTGTAGGAGGGGTGAAAGAATAAATTTCTCTGTTTATTCGACTTCATAATGTACTTATAAATATTGATGTGAATGTACTCTGCTGTCTACGAGAGGTCAGGGGAACGGGGACGTATTACATTAGCAAGCTGCTAAATCTAAAGTGGAGACATATTTACTGTGAAATATTGCAAAGTCCGCCCACAGTAGGGGCACCGATGGGCATTTCTCAATATGTACCAATATTTACTCCGCATGTATATAAAGCTGTTAGACGCATTTAAAAATATTATAAAACTTGTGGTGACAACAGGAGGCAGCTTAGTTCTTGGAAACTGATCCTGCGGAATGAGCATGCAGTTCATTGCTTGACTAAACAATGTTCTCGGGTTTGTTGTCTTGCTGCTTTAGTCGGTCGGGTCATAGCAAGTTCAAGTTTATTTAGTTATATAGAGCTTTTTAGAATAGTACATTGTCTCGAAGCAGATTTACAGTCTTCGAAACCCAGGTATGGGCTCGTGGTTAAGGAACCAGCCTTGTGACCTGAAGGTCCCCAGTAGGGGTTCGAACCTCTCAGTGTCTGGCGATTCGATTCGATTCCGATTTTTGAGGTCATGATTTGATTCGGAATCGATTTTTCAGTTCAAATGGTCTTTAAATTTTGTTTCAATAATGTGATTGACAAGATGAAACGACAAGATAAAACATTTGTTGTTATGGAACCAGCCCTGTGACCTGAAGGTCTCCAGTAGGGGTGCGAACCTCTCAGTGTCTGGCGATTCGATTCGATTCCAATTTTTAAGGTCACGATTCGATTCGGAATCGATTTTCGATTCAGAATCGATTTTTCAGTTCAAATGGTCTTTAAATTTTGTTTCAATAATGTGATTGACAACATGAAACGACAAGATATAACATTTGTTGTTATGGAACCATAACAACGCTTCGCTTAGCTGCCTGGCTTTTTCTTACATAAAAAACATCCATCAATGAACAAATAATGCTAAATATATTAATACAAAAGTTTACCGTAGTGCATTAACCTTTAATCCAAACTAAAATACAGACTTTACAGTCAGAGGGCATTTAGATTTTGCAAATCTTTAAAACTTAACCTTAAAAATAAAATACATAAGACCATTGACATCTGTTACAGTGCCATAATTGTACAGTTTCTCTTCTTTTGCACAGTGTAAATACATAGTTCATTATTCATTCATTATCTTCCGCTTTATCCTCTATTAGGGTCGCGGGGGGGTTCCCCATGCCCATCCAGGTGAGAACGTTTCGGGCGCAGGGCAGATACACCCAGGACAGGGCACCAATCCATCGCTGGGCACACACTCACTCACACAGACACGCACACATACCCACTCTACTATATGTGGCAATTCAGAGAACTCAATTGACTTGATTCTTGTTTTTGGACTGTGGGAGGAAATCGGAGAACCCGGAGGAAACCCACGCGGACTCGGGGAGAACATGGAAACTCCACCCAGATGGGGATTCGAACCCTAGGAATCCCTAGTGCTGAGAGGAGAACGTGCTAACCACTAAGCCACCCGTATAAATACATAGTTCATTTTATTTAATTTTTATTTGATCTTTATTCTATATTCTATTTTATCTTCATGTGAAGATGTCGGGTAAGAATTTCACTGCTGGCTGTACCATGTATATCTACGCATGTGACCAATAAACCTGATTTGATTTGAGGATACGGTAAGCGCGCCAATAATATGGACAGTAAGTGTAGGAACAAGGAGATGTACCTAATAAAGTGGCCTGAGAGTGCATATTTTCCGTGTCATCATTCAGTGTCCATGCCTCGGTGCCTTTACCCTTGCAGCATGCTGTAAAATGTGCATAGAGGAGCTGATCTCTAGTCCCCTGCATCCCACTGTGCTGCTGCCTCAAAGAGCAGTTACAGATAGCCTGGGCGGCAGCAGGGCAAAATCTCTAACATGTCCACTCATGCATGTCCACTCATGCATGTCCAGCGTAGTGACATGAGGGAAAAGTGCGGGAAAAACAAAAAAATCAAAATAACAAACTTCAAGTTGTAAGTGTGGACTAAAGGAGATGAGAAATTAATACAAATAATAATGACTATAGGGCAGCACGGTGGCTTAGTGGTTGGCATGTTCTCCTCTAAGCGCTAAAGATTCCCGGTTCGAATCCCCATCTGGGTGGAGTTTCCATGTTCTCCCCGTGTCCGCGTGGGTTTCCTCCGGGTTCTTCGGTTTCCTCCCGCAGTCCAAAAACATGGATCAAGGTCATTTGAATTCTCCAAATTGCCCCATATAGAGTGTGTTTGTGTGAGCAATCGATTGGCGCCCAGCGCCCGAGACGTTCTCCCCAAGATGGGCATGGGGAACCCACCCACGACCCTAATAAAGGATAAAGCGGAAGATAATGGATGGAATAATGAGTATAATTAAATAAAACACTGGAAAATCAGATTTTTGGTTTCGAATGAGGTCTTCGTGGTTAGCACATTCACCTCTCAGCTACACACTCCTCGGTTGATCAGCTCATGTTTTCCTGGTCATCCTGTTTAAAGGGGTGGTGCAGCGCTTAGTGCACAGAGGTGTTGAATGTACATATAATTATAGTTATAATAAGATAATAAGATAGTATGTTTCTATTTATCCCCATTTTTGTAAAGTGATCTTGAGTGTTTTGAAAGGCGCTTATAAATAAAATGTATTATTATTATTATTATTATTATTATTATTATAATAAGATAAGATAATCCTTTATTGGTCCCACAGTAGGAGAAATTCCCATTTCTCAGCAGCAGTAATTGAGAAAGTTAGAGATACATCGAACATGGCCGAGCGGAAACATAATGCGATATGTAAAATACGCTCGGGAGGGGACGCCAAAAAGCACAAAAACTTTTTTTATAAAACCCCCCCATTTCTTAAGACGTTTTGAATCGATTCCAAATCGCCTGGACTACGAATCGCGATTCATTGAAGAATCGATTTTTTCCAGCACCCCTATAATGAATGAAGGACCTGCGGTAACACTCTTTAACACACTTCGGATGACGCAGCCTGTATAATACATATCATTTTTCTCTCGTGCTGTTCGGTCTCATGCTGTTGGCTCTGTAATGACCACATGGATCATCCGTGGTGGGACAGCTTGCAAAAACCCGTTGAAGCGACAGTTCAAAATGCCAAATCGGAGCATATTACGTTTGATTTTGTCATCGTGACCGTCCGGCGATGTTTGGGGCTGTGAGGCATGAACAAACTCAGCCCCTGTGTAAAGCTTGCATTCTCCTGCCATCTGCTCCACGCAAAGGCTCGGCTTCACAGCTAGCACAGTGTTTCTCGTTGGCAAAGTCAGAGGAAACGGAGCACAAGGGGTGCTTTTCACTGGCTGGCCGTTCGGCAAATGTCCCGCATGTCAATTTTCCGCGGTGAGGTATTCGCAAACAGACGCAAACGCCGGAGACAGAAGTCACAAATAGCTGCCACAAGGCATGCTTAATTGGAAACACATTTGTTTGTCGTTTGCTGAACTTTAACGCTCTCCGTAAACCCAACTGGCTAATTAGAGTTTGATGGTTCCATGTAAATGTGTCATTATTTTGCCGAAAAAGCTGCAGACATGCGCACGCTGCTCTGCGCTAGGCTAATTAAATCTATTTTGTCTACGCACGGCAAATGAACCTTGATGAGCGATGTGATCTCATTAAATGACAGCGCAGCCAGTCGAACGGCGGGTGTTGGAGGCGCACTGTTTTCCCCAACAACACACACCTCAGTGGCACCCAAACAGCTGGGATCTGGCAAGCTTGTCTAGCGAAGCTCGCTAGCTCGAGCATAACCATGCTGTCGTCTAGATCAGAACTTTGACAAGAGCAGGCACTCGGAGAGTTTGGCGCTCAGCAATCGGCGTCTCATGAGCCTTGCTTAAAAGAAAAGGGGGAAGGAAGATTTCAGGCATGAACGGCGAAAGCTCGGCGACAATCTGTTAGTGTAAAACGTTCGTACATAGTTCCTCTGTCTCTGCATGACTGTATGGTACTCTTGTACAGTACAAGACAGGGAATACCTGACC
This sequence comes from Corydoras sp. C115, assembly GCA_019802505.1. Lineage (NCBI taxonomy): Eukaryota > Metazoa > Chordata > Actinopteri > Siluriformes > Callichthyidae > Corydoras > Corydoras sp. C115. The sequence continues at coordinate 1,689,647 of JAFMOC010000050.1, read as the reverse complement.
CAGGTGGTTGGAACAGCGCAGAGGATCATTGGAAGTCCACTTCCAGATCTGGACTCAACATTACCAAACATCCCACCCACCCAGGACTCAATCTTTTTGTTCCTCTTCCATCAGGACGGAGATACAGGACAATAAAAACTCGAACCAGCAGGCTGAGGAACAGTTTCCTTCCCAGAGATGAATCATCTATCACACTCTCTGCACACCTATACCTTTAAATACCTTTAAGAACTTACTCATTTATAACTTGCATTTCTTGTAACTTTGTACCACCAATACCATATGGCTGCTATCATACATATATATCCATCCATTATCTTCCGCTTTATCCTCTATTAGGATTGTGAGGGGGTTCCCCATGCACATCCAGGGGAGAACGTTTCGGGCACTGGGCAGATACACCCAGGAGATGGTGCCAATCTATCGCTGGGAACACACTCACTCACACAGACACACTCTATATGGGGCAATTTGGAGAGCTCAATAGACCTTGAGCCATGTTTTTGGACTGTGGGAGGAAACCGGAGAACCCGGAGGAAACCCATGCGGACACGGGGAGAACATGGAAACTTCACCAAATTGAGATTTGAACTGGGAAGCCCCAGCACTGAGAGGAGAACATGCTAACCACTAAGCCACCATGCTGCGCTTATATATATTTTATATTTATATATATATATATATATATATATATATATATATATATATATATATATATATATATATATATATATATATATATATATATACACACACACATATACACACACACACACACACATATATATATATATATATATATATATATATATATATATATATATATATATATATATATATATATATGATAGCATACAGTATGTGTATGTGTGTATATATATATATATATATATATATATATATATATATATATATATATATATATATACACACACATACACATACTGTATGCTATCATATATATATATATATATATATATATATATACACAATAAAATTATACTATTATACATCTGTTTCATATTATATTATAATATTGTTATTATTTACACACTTACAAATGTTACAAATGTTTTAATGGATACATGTTCGCTGTCGTTTGTTCTCGGTCGTTAAGAGGTACCACTTGGAATTTCATTGCATCATGTACAATGATAATAAAGCTCTTTATCTCTAACGATCATTGTCGCGCGTAAGGGTCTGAATCTGGCTACATGAAACCGGCAGCCATGCGAATATCAGTCCTCCGACAAGGACTTTCCCATCGACGTCGGGCGCAAAAGAGGTGGGTGATGAATCACCGTTGCTCTGGCTGACCTGTGCTCTGACAAACTGGTAATGAAAGTCTTTTCCTTTTTGACAAATAGCGTTTTCTCTGGCCTCGGGCTCGACACAAACGAGCTGCTTTCCTCACGTGGGCTGAGGTTGGCCTCATACATTCCACTTCCACGTTCACGCCATCCGCTGTAGGGTTCCGATTTTTAGCGGGGTGACTAATTAAATGAGTTCTATGCAATCATTATGTACAAGATTTCATAGTTATAGTAAGAAGTTGGATAGTGAAGCGTCACAATATTTTTTTTTTGTTGCACATTCCAGTTTGTTATCTATACAGTTATCCAGTTTGTTATCTATACATCTATACGGGGTGGGGGGGGGTGTTCCCCCATGCCTATCCAGGGGAGAAAGTTTCGGGCACTGGGCAGATACACCCAGAACAGGGTGTCAATCTATTTCTGGGCACACACTCACTCACACAGACACACTCTATATGGGGCAAATTGGAGAATTCAATTGACCTTGATCCATGGTTTTGGACTGTGGGAGGAAACCGGAGAACCCAGAGAAAACACACGTGGACACGGGGAGAACATGGAAACTCCACCCAGATGGAGATTCCAACCAGGAATCCTTATCGCTGAGAGGAGAACATGCTAACCACTAAGCCACCGTGCCACCCTGGTTTATATAATGTTTAAAAATATTTAACTAATATTTGCTTCTGGATTGTACATTTTGTGTGTGTGTGTGCGCTAACAAAAACGTTCTCCCCTGTCCCCTGGATGGGCATTGGCTCACGTAATTATAATATTATAATAATACTATTTATATTTATAATCAATTAATAAACAAATAGGTTATACTCATATACATAGTTTCTGCTACATCTCACATTTTATATGCCGCTATATTTAAATTCTATATTTATATTTGTAATGTATACTACATTTTATATATTTAAAATTTTTTATATATATATATTTAATATTTATATATTATATAATAATATAATATTAATATTATATAATATAACTATACACAGTATATATATATATATATATATATATATATATATATATATATATATATATATATATATATATATATATATATATATTTCTCATGTACCATGTATCATGTGATATAAATGATAATAAAATTTTCTTTTAGTGTCATTTAGTGTCTCCAAAACAAAAAAAAAGCAGAGACCTGGAAGAAAACCCATGGAATCACAGGGAGGACATGGAGACGCCACACAGAGAGAACACATGTTGACTGAACAAGGAATGGAACCCGGGGCCAGCAACCTGCCCAGCTGAGCTATTGTTCTCCACCACACATTAATAAATAGTTATGAAGAACATCCTCTAGTAATTGTCAGCACTGCCTTCACAGTGCATCCCGATCAAGGCCACGGTTGTAAACGTTAACGTGGTAAATAAAAGCACTCGCTGATCTATTTGCCCTCTTTAAGCTACAAGTGTAAACTTGGCGTTCGAAAAGTAGGAACATAAATAACAGCAGACAGACTGGAGGAATGAAGTGAGCGTGAGATTAAAAGGAGCAGGAGCGAGACCGAAATCCGCCTCCATCTCTCCTCAGGCTTTCAGAATCAGCTGGAAACCATGGAAATGTGATTCAAGCTGACAGTGGCAATAGGCGCTCACCTGTGCTGGGGAGTGCCTTTTTTCTCGCTCGGCGAGCCTTTCAGCATTCTGACAACGTTACCCCTTCCTTTCTCAGGCGTATTAACAGCAGCCTCGTTCACATGCACCCCCCGTGTGCCTGGCAGGCCTGAACAATCCTTCCTCTGTTAACCAGACAGCCCGTCTTAAGCACACAGAGCCGATCCGAAAGAATGGACAAATCTAGGTCTATGACTCGATTAAATCACATGACTGCTGTCTAACACTTTCTGGCGCTGATGATGGTTCAAGGTTTAAAACACCATTCATCCATCCCATCCATTATCTTCCGCTTTGTCTTCTATTAGGGTCGCGGGGGGGGGGGGTCCCATGCCCATCCAGGGGAGAACGTCTCGGGTGCTGGGCAGATACACCCAGGACAGAGCGCCAATCTATCGCTGGGCACACACTCGCTCACACAGACACACTTTATATGGGGCAATTTGGAGAATTCAATTGACTTGATCCATGTTTTTGGACTGTGGGAGGAAACCGGAGAGCCCGGAGGAAACCCACGCAGACACGGGGAGAACATGGAAACTCCACCCAGATTGGGATTTGATGGGTAAATTAAATTGTTTTTAATTCTAAATGCACTTTAAATGGATGTTTAAGAGCAGAATGGTTTGCATTTACATTTACATTGGGGATGGCATAGTGGTTGGCACTACTGCTTCTCAGCAATTTAAGTTCAAATCCCAATCTGGGTGGAGTTTCTATGTTCTCCTCATGACCACATCGATATTCTCTGTATTCTCAGAGTTTCTCATAATTCCATTATAATTTCTCTATTAATTACTTTTGTGGGACTGTATGAGGACCGGAGCCAGGCTTTGCAATGGACTTTTATTAAGTTACATTTACTGTACATTTAGTCATTTAGCAGACGCTTTTATCCAAAGCGACTTACAAATGAGAACACCACAAGTCAGAAGCCATGGAGAAAACCAACTATACTGTAAGTTCATCAACCTGATTGTTATTCGAAGCTGCGCCCCCCCCCCTCCCTCTTTTTTTTTTATTTATTTTTTTTTTTTATAACAGGTATTTGGTAAATAGATGTGTCTTAAGTAGTTTCTTAAAACTGTTTAGAGATTCTGCCTTACGGACAGAGTTGGGAAGATCGTTCCACCATTTTGCAGTGGTGAACGCCACAGAATGAGAATTAGCTCCTCGGTGAGGTGGAATCGCCAGGCGACAATCCTCACTTCCCCACGCGACAAAGTTATTAAGTAGGTACGTGTCTTTTTCTTCTCAACAATTCAAGTTCGAATCACAATCTGGGTGGAGTTTCTATGTTCTCCTCACGACCGCGTCAATATTCTCAGTTTCTCAGTTTCTCTAATAATTACTTTTGTGGGACTGTATGAGGACCTGAGCCAAGCTCTGCAATGGACATTATTAAGGTATTAAGTAAGTGTCTTTTTCTTCTCAACAATTTAAGTTCGAATCCCAGTCTGGGTGGAGTTTCTATGTTCTCCTCGTGACGGCGTCGGTATACTCGGAGTTTCTCTATTAATTACTTTTGTGGGACTGTATCAGGACCTGAGCCAAGCTCTGCAATGGCCTTTATTAAGTAAGTGTTTATTAAACAGGCACCATTCCAAAACAAGCTACAAAGTGCTTTACAATAGATAAAAATGCTAAATTAAACTAATAAAATTCAAGTTCGAATCCCAATCTGGGTGGAGTTTCTATGTTCTCCTCGTGACCGCGTCGGTATTCTCGGAGTTTCTCAGTTTCTCTATTAATAACTTATGTGGGGCCATATGAGGACCGGGGCCAAGCTCTGCAATGGACTTTAAGTAAGTAAGTAAGTAAGTAAGTATCTATTGCTTCTCAACAATTCAAGTTCGAATGTTTCTATGTTCTCCTCGTGACCACATTGAGATTCTCAGTTCATTCATTCATTCATTATCTTCTGCTTTATCCTCTATTAGGGTCGGGGGGGGGGGGGGGGGGGGGGTTCTCCATGCCCATCCAGGGGAGAACGTCTCAGGCGCTGGGCAGATCCACCCAGGACAGGACGCCAATCTATTGCTGGGCAAGATTCTCAGTTTTGCTATTAAATATTTTGTGGGACCGTATGAGGACCGGAACCAAGCTCTGCAATGGACTCTATTAAGTAAGTGTTTATTAAACATGCACCATTCCAAAACAAGCTACAAAGTGCTTTACAATAGTTAAAAATACAAATCTAAACTAATAAAATTCAAGTTCGAATCCCAATCTTCCGCTTTATCCTCTACTAGGATCGAGGTGGGATTCCCCATGCCCATCCAGGGGAGAACGTCTCGGGCGCTGGGCAGATACACCCAGGACAGGACACCCATCTATCGCACACTCACTCACTCACACAGACATACACACTCTACATGGGGCAATTTGGAGAATTCAATTGACCTTGATCCATGATTTTGGACTGTGGGAGGAAACCGAAGAACCCTGAGGAAACCCACGTGGACAACATGGAATCTCCACCCAGATGGGGATTCGAACCGAGAATCCCTAGTGCTGAGAGGAGAACATGCTAACCACCATGCCGCCTCTAAGAAGTGACCAATTATTCAATTTCAAGTGACCAAACATTTACATCGTTTGCAGGAAATGTCATCACAAGGCCAAGCAGCTAGTAAATAATAATCAGGTGTAACGGTCGCAGAGTTTGTATTTATTAGACTTTCTAACTATGTGATGTCATTTAGTGATGGTGTTTTTTTTTTTGTTTTTTTTGACACGACTCAATTCACCCACCCACTGTTTCTCCATGGAAATACCATCCAGCCCACCCATCCCACCTTTCCTTCTGAGCACACAATTATTCATTCACTTCTCCACCTGGCCACATGCTCTCTCCACCTACTCACCATCCCATCTCATTTTCTTGTATTGTTTTCTAAGCCACATATTCTGATATGATAATTGCATGTGGAACTATGGCCTATTCCAGCACTTCTAGGATGAGATCGTGTTCACCTGCTAGCATGGTTTGGGACCATGAGGGGCCACCAGACCTCCTGGTTCTTCTTATGGGACTACTGGCTTTGAAAGGTAAGGTAAAGGCTGCACAGAAGACTGTTGGATTCAGCCTCCCCACCACAATGGACATTTACACCTCCAGATGCAGGAATAGGGCTTCCTGCATCATGAAGGACCCCACTCACCCAGCACACTCACCGTTTGCCCCGTTCCCCTCAGGCAGGAGGCTGCGGAGCATTAAGTGCAGAACAACAAGACTGAGAACCTGCTTCATACTGGAAGCTGTAAGTCTCTAAACTCCACCTAAATCAACAGACACTCTCCATAAACACTGTGACACGTTTCCATCACGGCTGCTATATGTTATATTGTATTATTATTATTATTATTATTATTATTATTATTATTATTATTATTATTATTATTATTATTATTATTATTATTATTATTATTATTATGGCACGGTGGCTTAGTGGTTAGCACGTTCGCCTCTCAGCGCTAGGGATTCCCGGTTCGAATCCCCATCTGGGTGGAGTTTCCATGTTCTCCCCGTGCCCGCGTGAGTTTCCTCCGGGTTCTCCGGTTTCCTCCCACAGTCCAAAAACATGGATCAAGTCAATTGAATTCTCCAAATTGCCCCATATAGAGTGTGTCTGTGTGAGTGAGTGCCCAGCGATGGATTGGCGCCCTGTCCTGGGTCTATCTGCCTAGCGCCCGAAACATTCTCCCCTGGATGGGCATGGGGAACCCCATCGCGACCCTAATAGAGGATAAAGCGGGAGATAATGAATGAATGAATTATTATTATTATTATTAGTAGTAGTAGTACTACTACTACTAATAATAATAATAATAATATTATTTTGCCCAATATATTTTTATATTCACATTTTTTATTATACGCCGCTATATTTTATATTATTATTTCTTATGTAAATTTAATTTTTTTTTTATTCTACCACTTAGGGTAAACTGTTAGATGGTGAGAAATGTCAAAACCTTTCTGTTAAATGTTAAGCATTCAATTATTACTTACGTTAGTCTTTAATTTTCAATTATCTCAAGCTTAATCCTCTACTAGGGTTGCGGGGTGGGGGGGTCCCATGCCCATTCTGGGGAGAATGTTTCAGGCGCTGGGAAGATACCCCTAGGACAGGATGCTAATCTTGGGACAGGGTGCTGGGCGCTGGGCGCACACACACACACAGATACACACTACAGCATATAGGGGCAACCAGGTTCTTTACTTTAAGGAAAGACTAATATGATCTTCTGCTTATCTAGCAGGGTCATGGGGGGTTCCCCACACCCATTCAGGGGAGAACGTTTCGGGCGCTGGGAAGACAGGGACAGGACACACAGGACAGGGCGCCAATCAATCACTGGGCACACACTCACTCATACAAACACTACAGCATATAGGGGCAACCAGTTAGGTTCTATACTTTAAGGAAAGACTAATATCTTATGCTTAATCCTTTACTAGGGTGCCAATCTCTCACTGGGCACACACTCACTCACACACTATAAATGGGGCAATTATGAGCATCCAATTTACATTTTTGGACTGTGGGAGGAAACTGGAGAACCCGGAAGAAACCCACGTGGACACGGAGAAGATGGCAACTCGACCCAGATCGGGATTCTTGATCGAATGAGTCTCGTTCTCACAAGGTTTCCTCTGGAAACAAACACCAGTTATTCCATGCCACTGTCACTTTAACATGAGAGGTGAACATGCTAACCACTAAGCCACCGTGCCGTCCTTCTTTAATATTCATGTTTTCAGTACTTAACTCTATATTTACACTTAATAAACTGTGTTTTTATGCACATTGGACACTCTAGAACAAATTATTTGGATTTAGATTGGTTTAAATAAAAAAAGGTGCCTCAGTTTTCATCGATTTTGGATTTTCCCGATCGTTAGCGGACGGTTCCACTGTACTAATATCATCATCATCATTATTTAAGAGTTCGCTCACATTTCCTTGGTAAACAGAGGTCAGTCGTTCCACCGCATTGCAGGACATTTTTATGCTAATCGTCATGTTCGTGATGTCTGCTTCCTATTATCACCTGTCTGCAGCAGACAGCGTCTTTAGTATGCTAGCTCACTTGACCAATTAAAGAAAATATATTCATATTCCCTATCAAACATTTTTTGCATGGTAATTCTGTCGGCGTCTCTGATGTTACACAAAATTGGATCTTTTAAAGGGTTTTGTGAGGAAAATGTTTAGACAATTAGCGATATTCTGTCGCACCCAGCCTTCCAGCTATGCCGAACTGGCTCTCACACAATGAGTCTGTGCCCAGGAATCCAAGGCAATGGGGCAGCTTTGTTGTTCCATTAGTGGACATAAATTAGTCATTCTCTGTTTGTCCACATGCATAATTCAGATGAGGCGGTGGCATTTTGCGAGATGCGGGAGTTGGCGCTCATTATGCTTTCATCTTTGCACTACTTATAAGCCCACCGATTCACGTCTCTGAAATAATTCGAAAGTCTAAATCACCGTCATAAATGGCCTTGTTTATTAAACCCAGATCAAAACCTTGAAGTCGAAAACATCTACATTCGTATACGTTCCATTTTGCCCATTAGGCTTCACAAGGAAAATTACCCTCATAATGGCTACGATGCAATTTTGGGAAACAAAACATTGTTTTTTTTCCTCTTCATTAACAAAATTACGAACGGGGAAACGATGGATTACAAAAGTTCACGTCAACGATTAAAAATAAGACAAGTAGCTAGAGTAGGGCAACAGAACAGCATTGTTAGACTAAGCTCATCATCAGTGTCCCAGATGGTTACGGCTGAATGGCCGCTCAAGGAGGTTGAGTCCCCAATCGACGGGTCTTGGTCCTTTCATGGTTTCTTTTGGACAAAACAACAGTTTTTCTTTGCCACTATCACCTTATCTAGCTCTTTGGGGGTTAAGGTAGCATTACCCTGTGAATGAAGGACCAGTCGTAGGCTTGTGGTTAAGGAATCAGCCTTATTACCTGAAGGTCCCCGGTTTGAGTCCTGGTCTTTCCAAGTACTATGGCTTCACAAGGAAAATTACCCTCATAATGGCTACCACGCAATTTTGGGCAACAAAACATTGTTTTTTCCCCTTCGTTAATAAAATTAATGTATTACAAAAGTTCACGTCGACGATTTAAATAAGACGAGTAGCTAGAGTAGCGCAACAGAACAGCATTGTTAGAGCTTATCATCAGTGTCCCAAATGGTTACGGCCGAATGGCCCAATCTATGAGTCTTGGTCCTCTCATGGTTTCTTTTGGACAAAAACAACGGTTTTTCTTTGCCACTATCACCTTATCTAGCTCTTTGGGGGTTAAGGTAGCATGACCCTGTGAATGAGGCTATAGCCATCGAAATTGCAAAACCATGGTCTGCGACAAGGACCAGTCGTAGGCTTGGGGTTAAGGAACCAGCCTTATGACCTGAAGGTCCCCGATTTGATTCCTGGTCGCACCAATTACTATGGCTGAGGAGCCCTTGGGCAAAAAAGAAAACCTGACCCCAATTGCTCCCCGGGTGCTGATTACAAGGTTGCCAACCGTTCCGGGCATGTACAGTATGCTCACTTCATTCAGTGTTATTAATCTCCAGGGGAAAAAGCGGCAGTAACAGGTACCCCAAACTTCTGTGTTATAGTAAACAAATAAAGAATGATGGATAGAAATACTACTAGCAATAATAATAAAAACATCAAATGAACTGTCATTCACTTATTATCTTGCGCTTTATCCTCTACTAGGGTCATGGGGGGGGGGTTCCCCATGACCATCCAGGGGAGAACGTTTCGGGCTCTGGGCAGATACACCCAGGACAGGGCACCAATCTATCACTGGACACATTCACTCATACAGACACATTCTATATGGGGCAATTTAGAGCACCTTAAATCCATGTTTCTGGATTGTGGGAGAAAACCGGAATAACACAAATGAAACCCATCCGGACACGGGAAGAACATGGAAACTCCACCCAGATTGGGATTCGAACCTGAATCCCCAGAGCTTAAAGGCGAACGTGCTAACCACTAAGCCACCATGCCATCCCAAATATACTATAATATACATAACTATACATATAATTATGGGTGGCACGGTGGCTTAGTGGTTAGCATGTTCTCCTCTCAGCACTAGGGATTCCCGGTTCGAATCTCAATCTGGGTGGAGTTTCCATGTTCTTCCAGTGTCCGCGTGGATCAAATCAATTGAATTCTCCAAATTGCTCCATATAGAGTGTGCCTGTGTGAGCGAGTGTGTACCCAACGATAGATTGGCACCCTGTCCTGGGTGTATCTGCCCAGCGCCTGAAACGTTCTCCTCTGGATGGGCATGGGGAATCCCCCACGACTCTAGTAGAGGATAAAGAGGAAGATAATGGATGGATGGACATGTTTAACTATAATATACTATAATATACATACATATGGCATGGCTTAGTGGTTAGAACGTTTTCCTCTCATTACTGGGGATTCCAGGTTCGAATCCCAATCTGGGTGGAGTTTCCATGTTCTCCCCGTGTCCGCGTGGGTTTCCTTAATATATAGAACATACTGTAGATTCAAGGTAAATTGAATGCTCTAAAATTGCTCCATAAAGTGTGTGTCTGTGTAATTGAGTGTGCCCAGTGATAGATTGGCACCCTGTCCTGTGGTTAGCATGTTCTCCTCTCAGCACTAGGGATTCCCGGTTGGAATCCCAATCTGGGTGGAGTTCCCATGTTCTCCCCGTGTCCGTGAGGGTTTCCTCCGGGTTCTCCGGTTTCCTCCCACAGTCCAAAAACATGGATCAAGTCAATTGAGTTCTCCAAATTGCCCCATTTAGAGTGTGTTTGTGTGAGTGAGTGTGTGTGTGTGTGTGTACCCAGCGATAGACTGGCGCTCAGTCCTGGATGTATCTGTCCAGCACCCGAAATGTTCTCCCCTGGATGGGCATGGGGAACCCCCCCGCGACCCGAACAGAGGTGAACATGATTTGAACATGATGTGTAGTGGAAGGTTCTCCGAAAACAGTGCTCAGTGAGCAGATGATCTACCGAGCATTCAGCCAGCATGAAACCCGGCTGTTATTGGACAGCAACACAACTGCATCATGGTTATTACTCGGAAGCCGCAGACACTTCAGATTGGTGTCAGACTCTCGACTTGTTAAGAAATCCTTCTTTATTTGGACTTTTGGAATCCAGCAATGTGTTTGTGGGGGACAAGGGCTGATGAGCACAACGGCGTACTCGCCTGCCTGGAGAGCGAGATTATAAATGTATTATAAGCCTATCCCGGTGGTGAGACTGCAGAAACAACTGAGAGGAAAATGAGAGATGAGAGAATCCGCGAGAGCTGTGCATAATAAATGCATGTGGCTTCACCTATTTACTCGATTGAGTAAGAAGCTTTCGCAGATGAGCTTAGGAAGGGCTTTTAAATGCTTGCCAACCTGCCTGCTATTTTGACATTAGGAGTAAAAAACACAACTATAAAAGAGAGTTACACTTTAATTCAGCCTCGCAGCCGACTGCAAAGCAAACCAACAGTTTTTGGGAGGAAGGCAGGTCTGGGAAAGTAATAAATCAGTATAATTTTATGTTTGCACACAGCTATAGAAAGCAGTTCCATCTGTCCATTATCTTCCACTTTATCCTCTATTAGGGTCGTGGGGAGGGGGGTCCCATGCCCATCCAGGGGAGAACGTTTCAGGCGCTGGGCAGATACACCCAGGACAGGGTGTATCGCTGAGCACAAACTCATTCACACAGACACACTCTTACACTCTATATGGGGCAATTTAGAGAAGTCAATTGACTTGATCCATGTTTTTGGACTGTGAGAGGAAACCGGAGAACCCGGAGGAAACCCACGCGGGCATGTGGAGAACATGGAAACTCCACCCAGATTGAGATTCGAACTGTCCATCTGTCCATTATCTTCCACTTTATCCTCTATTAGGGTCGTGGGGAGGGGGGTCCCATGCCCATCCAGGGGAGAACGTTTCAGGCGCTGGGCAGATACACCCAGGACAGGGTGTATCGCTGAGCACAAACTCATTCACACAGACACACTCTTACACTCTATATGGGGCAATTTAGAGAAGTCAATTGACTTGATCCATGTTTTTGGACTGTGAGAGGAAACCGGAGAACCCGGAGGAAACCCACGCGGGCATGTGGAGAACATGGAAACTCCACCCAGATTGAGATTCGAACCCTAGGAATACCTAGCGCTGAAGGAGGAAACCGGAGAACCCGGGATTCGAACCGAAAATCCCTAGTAGTAACTGCTGTTTGTGGGCGGCACAGTGGCTTAGTGGTTAGCATGTTCTCCTCTCAGCGTTAGGGATTCGCGGTTTGAATCCCAATCTGGGTGGAGTTTCCATGTTCCCCCCGTGTCTGTGTGGGTTTCCTCCGGGTTCTCCGGTTTCCTCCCACAGTCAAAAAACATGCATAAAGGTCAATTGAATTCTTTAGCGCTGAGAGGCGAACATGCTAACTACTAAGCCACCATGCCGCCCTTAAGGGGAGGGGGTTCCCCATGCCCATCTAAGGGGGGGGAGAATGTTTCGGACACTGGGCGGCTACACCCAGGACAGCGCGCCAATCTATCGCTGGGATATGAACCCACAACCTTCTGATTAATAGTCCAGCTTCTCTGATTTCCTCCCACAGTAGATTCAATCTAAATTGAATGCTCTAAATTGCCCCATATAGAGTGTATATATGTGTGTGTCTGTGTGAGTGAGTGTGTGCAGTAATAGCCCTATCCTGGGTGTATCTGCCCAGCACCAGAAATGTACCTTAGAAACATACCCTGGATGGGCATGGAGAACACCCCCCCCCCCCCACTTCCCACCACCATGTCCCTAGTAAAGGATTAGGTGGAAGATAATGAATGAATCACCGCGGCACGGTGGCTTAGTGGTTGGCATGTTCTCCTCTCAGCACTAGGGATTCCCAGTTCGAATCCCAATCTGGGTGGAGTTTCCATGTTCTCCCCGTTTCCATGTGGGTTTCCTCCCACAGTCCAAAAACATGGCTCAAGGTCAACTGAATTCTCTAATTTGCCCCATATAGAGTGTGTCTGTGTGAGTGAGTGTGAGTCCAGTGATAGATTGGCGCCCTGTCCTGGGTGTATCTGCACAGCGCCCGAAACGTTCTCCCCTGGATGGAACCCTAGTAGAAGATAAAGCCGAAGATAATGAATGAATGAATGAATGAATAAATTAACCCTTTATTAACTGATCTTTGGGTTTTGTATCATGCCTGTTCCACGACCGTTGGAAAAACCCACAGTGTTCCACCTTGTGCCTCATGCCAACACAACCATGTCGTAACGTCTTTCACCCTCCGTCCTAATTTTATGTTTCATCTACAGCTATATGCCGGCCAGCCGTCTGCGGTGGAGGAATTTGGCTTCCCTGGCTGAGAGCCGGCTCTCTGATCTGCACTCGAGAAATGTATTTTGTGCTTGACTGAATTAGGTGATCATTTTTTTATCTCGCACGCGCCTGTGGCTCGCAGCGTCCGCTCGGAGGAAATTGGAGGGAGGGGAAAGAAGTTTAACATTTATCGCATGCCGAGGTTAATCTCTTGAAATGTTGGGATTTTGTCGGAGGAAAGTGGCAAATCCGCGCCGCACTCCTGCGGAATTACAGTCATATTTCACAGAGTTCCCCCCCCCTCCACCCTCCCCCCCGACACTTTTCTCTCTCCTGTCCTTAGGCTTTCTTTCCTTTGAGGATGAAATTGCCATCATTTCACTTCTTAGGAGAAAACATATAATCTCCCATTAATAAGTATTCTGACCCAAACGTACAGGTGGTGTCCGCTGAAGTCACCGGATACGCAGTGTGTGTTTTTTTTTCTGTGAGTGCGTGTCGGGTTACTGTAAATTGCCCCCATCTCTTGTGTACACCTTTTCGGAAAGAAGCTTGAGCCAGTGAAGAGAAAAATCACTCTCTCAAATGCTTCACTCCACTCTTTCTTAAGAGCATTACACTTCAGGGGAAATTCAGGGCGGCTTTCTACCCTCGGCATTCACCCAGTTGGGTGGATCTGTGGCAAGCTGGTTGGAGTCATAGGATCCCAGAGCGACACGGCAAAACAAAATCGAGCAAAGGTGCCGAACAGCTTTGGCTTAATGTTCAGAAGGAGCTCGGAAATATGAATATCGATACAATACATGAATAATAATGTTGGATCAGATGTCTCATTGGTTGAATCCTGGTTTTTAATTCAGTCCCACGGCACGGTGGCTCAGTGGTTAGCACGTTCGCCTCTCAGCGCTAGGGATTCACGGTTCGAATCCCCATCTGGGTGGAGTTTCCATGTTCTCCCCGTGTCCGCGTGGGTTTCCTCCGGGTTCTCCGGTTTCCTCCCACAGTCCAAAAACATGGATCAAGTTAATTGAGTTCTCTAAATTGCCCCATATAGAGTGTGTTTGAGTGTGTAAGTGTGTACCCAGCGATGGATTGGCGCCCTGTCCTGGGTGTATCTGCCCAGCGCCCGAGACGTTCTCCCCTGGATGGGCATGGGGAACCCCACCGCGACCCTAATAGAGGATAAAGCAGGAGATAATGAATGAATGAATATATATACATATATATATATATATATATATATATATATTATAGGCGGCACGGTGGCTCAGTGGTTAGCACGTTCGCCTCTCAGCACTAGTGATTCCCGGTTCGAATCCCCATCTAGGTGGAGTTTCCATGTTCTCCCCGTGTCTGCGTGGGTTTCCTCCGGGTTCTCCGGTTTCCTCCCACATTTCAAAAACATGGATCAAGTCAATTGAGTTCTCCAAATTGCCCCAAATAGAGTGTTTATGCGTGAGGGAGTGTGTGTGTGTCTGCCCAGCGCCCGAAACGTTCTCCAATGGATGGGCATGGGGAACCCCACCGCAACCCTAATAGAGGATAAAGCCGGAGATAATGAATGAATGAATGAATGAATATATATATCACAATGATGATGTTTAGTTATTAAACAAATATACTGTATTGTGACATGGGAATCCATTTTCCAAGACATCTTGAATCGCTTCTTGGTGGATTGTAAAGAGTACATAACCCTCCTCAGGATCCTAAAGAGTAAGTATGTCAAATGTCTATGATGGTTTTTAGGAACTAATAAATATATTGCAACGTGGTAAAAGAACCGGGCGGCACGGTGGCTTAGTGGTTAGCACATTCTCCTCTCAGCACTGGGGATTCCCGGTTCGAATCCCAATCTAGGTGGAGTTTCCATGTTCTCCCCATGTCCGCGTGGGTTTCCTCAGGGTTCTCCGGTTCACAGTCCAAAAACATGGATCAAGGTCAGTTGAATTCTCCAAATTGCCCCATATAGAGTGCGTTTGTGTGAGCGAGTGTGTGCCCAGTAATAGATGGGCACCCTGTCCTGGATGTATCTGCCCAGCGCCCGAAACGTTCTTCCCCTGGATGGGCATGGAGAACCTCCCACCTGCGACCCTAGTAGATGGATAAAGGATAAAAATGGATGGATGGATGGTAAAAGAACACACAGCGCCATGCATGCCGGGAAAAACTCAGGGAACCGTTATTATTGGTGGGGCAACCTGCCAAACCATGCCCCTGCCTCTTTGACCACTATGTGATGCCCCATAATTATAGACACATATGCTGATCCAATGGCGGCACGGTGGCTTAGTGGTTAGCACGTTCGCCTCTCAGCGCTATAAATTCCCGGTTTGAATCCCAATCTGGGTGGAGTTTCCATGTTCTCCCTGTGTCTGCGTGGGTTTCCTCCGGGTTCTCCGGTTTCCTCCCACAGTCCAAAAACATGGATCAAGTCAATTGAATTCTCAAAATTGGCCCATATAGAGTGTGTCTGTGTGAGTGAGTGTGTGCCCAGCGATAGATTGGCACTCTGTCCTGGGTCTGTCTGCCCAGCGCCCGAGACGTTCTCCCCTGGATGGGCATGGGGAACCCCACCGCGACCCTAATAGAGGATAAAAGCGGGAGATAATGAATGAATGAATGCTGATCCAATATTTCTTTCGTAAATGCACAGTGTGGGTTTTGAGCTGAGCTCTACAAATATAATAACAATGTGATAACACACACACATAAAGAAATTTAAAAATTATAAAAAATTCTATCCTGTCTGGAATATTTGTCTTTGTCCAGACGACCTGGAGAAAAGTAATGCAACCCTGTCAGATTTAGGTTTGGAAAGTATGAAGTAGTCCTAATGCGAGATCTATTTTATAATGCAAAGTTCTGCTCTTGCACGTTCGAAGTTTTTTTTTTTTTTTTCTCTTCAGAAATAAGGCGCTGATGGCAAGATTGCAGGGCCATCCATTTACGGAGCATGGCATTTGACAGGAAGACATGTTTCATTTGCTTTCCGTGTGACACCGTCGCCATTTCTGCGACTGCCGCCTATCAGCCGAATTGGAGCCGTCAGCATGCTTTTGTGTGCGCGTGACGGAGTGCATGTGCGCTGGAGTGTGTGTTCCTCTTATGCATGTTCATACATTAGCATTCATTTGTAATTCGATCTGTAAGTGTGTATAAGCTTGACTGTGGAACATAAATCAAATTATAACCGTCTCTTCCATCCTCCCCGTTGTGTGAGGCCATCGGGCGGAATCGCAGCCGTGCGCCGAGCTTTTATCTGTTCCCCTTGACATGTTCTCCTCTAAACGTACAATCGGATCTAATTGAGTTCGAGGGAAAATCCAAGTCGGAATGATTAATACAACGTCTTATCGGGTCGCGTTCCCATATCCCTCGTGCGATTCGGACAAATGGTGGAAAGTTTTTTAAAAATAAATAAATACAAATAAAAAAAAAAAGAGCTGAAAGTTTTCTGACACCTGTCCAACACACCTATAATCAGCTTGCTGACATCCCAATCCTAAACCCCGAGCAATGATATGGAGTTGGCCTCATAGTTACAGCTGTAAGCCTTCAATCTCTTCTAAAAGCTTTTCGTAAGATGCTAGAAATTGTCGAAAGTCACTCCGAATGCAGGCAGCACTGGCTTATTTGTTATTGGACTGGATTATGGACTAAAAGGCTGATATTTTCAGCCTTAAAACTACTGATTTGACACTGTTGGTAGGGTTGACACTGTTGGTAGGGCCTTTTCCACAAACACATTTGCTGGAATGTACATTTGAAATGCCAGTCACCGAGCTTGAAATCACTTATAACGAGTAATATATTTAACCCCAACCCCAAGCTGCAGTTAAAATAAAGGCTTTTCCCAGGAACGCCATGATTATTTCAGCAGGACAATGCAATGATGTCAGGGTGTGGAAACAGGGTGTGTAAATGTGTTATAATGTCTGTATACATATAAGGAAATCAGTCGGACCTTTCCTGATATACTCCCGTTTTTCTAAGACAAAATTCCCATTCACTTAACATCACGGTAGTTTTTGCACTCCCATAACTGGGGCAATATTTAAGCTACAAAAAAGTAAATTTGCTTGAGTCTGAGATTGTCGGTGTTGTGAAATCGCAGAGGATCGTACTCTCCGTTCACTCCCCACCCCAGTCATTTTGACTTCGTTCATTTCAAATGGAAAAAAATCTGTTATTTAAAGTGGCTTAGTGGTTAGCACGTTCGCCTCTCAGCGACAGGTTCGAATCCCCATCTGGGTGGAGTTCTCATGTTGTCATGTCGCTTGGGTTTCCTCCGGGTTCTCCGGTTTCCTCCCACAGTAATGAATCATGGTCAATTGAATTCTCCAAATTGCCCCATATAGAGTGTTTTTGTTTTGAGGTTTCTTCTTCTGAGATGTGGCCAGTTTCCTGGAGGTTTGGTCAGATCTTCATCCATTGTTCTGTTGAAGCACTGCGGCTACTGGAAGGAACCTTGATATTTGTTGGACTGGCGGTCCTGCAGGACGCCCTCAATGAACTTATATAGTTTTCAATTGTTAAATACAGGTCACATGATCACCAAACAATCTGTACATGGCAATACCAACATAGCATTATACATAGTCTTGCCACTGTCGCTTCGGCTTGCTCTTTGGGGGTTTAAAGGCTTATAACAGTGTAAAGCTGCATTTTTACCATTTGTACTATCATAAAAAGTGCTCTATAAATAAATTACTTGAACTAGAAACCTTCCCCCCGCCTTACAGTTGTTTCAAACAAGTTACTCTGATGGAAAGTTAAGACTCTACATCCTCAACAAAGCGACTGGCTGTTGGCCTAAACGTCACTCATCACAATCTGACCCCGACCCCGTCCCTCTTTAAGTCAATAGAACTTCGAGATCTATCCATCATCTTGAGAGATGCCGCCGTTTTCGCTGACTGTGTGTGTACACCCGTGTTGGTGTGTGTGAGGGGCGTGAGTGGGCGAGGTGGGGGTACGACGTGTGTTGTCACTTCATATCCATTCAGAGAAAAACAGGGACAGAAGGAAATAACTATGACATAATTGAACTGGCATCAATACCTGCTCTGGGAGCTGGCGCCGCCTGCCAAGCGTCTACGGCGTATTCCCCGTCTCCCATCTCGGAGATTATGTTTGCTACTCAAGCTTATTATGCAGCAGTGTGTGTGTGCACACCATATCAGCACTTCGGCGTCAGTGTCTTTGTCACTTCTCGGCTGTTCCGACACCCTCTTCTCGGGAAATGACATGCGCGTGCCCTCTGGTCCTGACACACATACGCGCACATCAGAAAACTGGAGTAATTAATTGTGTCACATCGCACTCATTTAGTGAGCTATCTCTCAGCATTAGCCCCGTTTTGCTCCGCTAAGCCTTTGCGCTGTATTATGCCGTTTCATGCTGAATGACTTCCCTGGGTTCAGCCTTGCCAGCGACATTTTGTTCACTCGCAATATAAAAAAATATATAATAATAAATAAATAAAAATAAAAATAAAAAAAAAAATAAAAAAAAAAGCTACCCACAGAGCCCCACCAATTTAATTTTTGTTACAATGTGTGAAATACAGTTGTAATTGAATCAACCTAATTAAGTTGAAATTCAGACGGTTAGCATGCTCGTCTCGCAGCACAAGGGATTCCTTCGGTTTCCTCCCACAGTCCAAAAACATGGATCAAGGTCAATAGAATTCTCCAAATTGCCCCATATAGAGTACATTTGTGAGTGAGTGTGTGCCCAGAGATAGATTGCAGCCCTGTCCAGGGTGGAACTTCCCGGGATGGAAATGGAAAATATCCCCTCAACCCTAGCATTGGGTGTATAAGGGAGGCTTAGTGGTTAGCACTTTTCTCCTGTCAGCGTTGGGATTCCCGGTTCGAATCCCAATCTGGGTGGAGTTTCCATGTTCTCCCGTGTGTCCACGTGGGTTTCCTCCGGGTTCTCCGGTTTCCTCCCACAGTCCAAAAATATGGATCAAGGTCAATTGAATGCTCTAAATTTCCCCATATAGAGTGTGAGTGTGTGAGTGAGTGTGTGCTCAGCGATAGATTGGCGCCCTGTCCTGGGTGTATCTCCCCAGCGCCTGAAACGTTCTCCCTTGGATGGGCATGAGGAACCCCCCTGCGACATTAGTAGAGGATAAAGTGGAAGATGATGATGAATGAATGAATGAATGAAAATGAAAACACAATTTCTGGGTGACTTAAAACAATCTGAAAAAAGCGAAGTTCCTTTTTCATCCCTAGCGCTGAGAGGAGAACATGCTAACCACTCCCAGTTTGCAATATACAACATTTATAATAATATACAGTTATATTATACACAACTGTCCACAATATATTTAGAATAATAGTTTACAATAACTGCCCCCCCCCCAGTTTACAAAAAATCATTTAAAAAATCATACAATTAAATCATTACTGGTTTATGGGAGTCTGTCATTAATACGATGTCATTAATGTCATTAATAATAAAGACACTAATACTTTAATCCCAACGTTTCGGAAAATACTACAAATAAAACATCACATTAAATGTAAAATACCACAAACAAACCAGAGAGTATTTTTGTTTTCGGCTTCCGGCGACTTGACGTTCCATGGCGCGCCACAATGTCCTCGAAAGGCCCCGTTCTCTCCCACGAGGACCTATTAATAAACGTCTTCCCCTTCACTAATCACAGAACAAAAGACGGAGCCATTACAACCCGCCGCATGGCAAGAACACCTTAAAACCCCTGTATGGCACCACCCGACCGAAACGCCCGACTTGAATTAATGGCCTGTTTTCCATGACAACATTAATGATGGCAACATTTTGGTGGAAAGAGCGACGCTGAGAGTTAAACATTAGATGATAAGTGAACATTAAAAAGCCTTCCTTTACAATTCAGTCAGCACGATCATTACATCTGCTAATGTAATTATGTTTCTAATGAGGAAGACTGCTCCAGAATGGCGCGCCGCTTTATGCAGATTGCTTTCCTCTTGCCCTGAGTTATCTGGAAATGAAATGAATATGATAGTTCAGTTTAAGTGATTAGCGGTGGAATAATATTCCTCGGCGAGCACAAACAGTGCCTGGGGACTTGGGAGGAAGTGGGTTTTTAAAAGGGAGCGTGTACGGTATGTGTATTAAAGATTAATACACACCCCATTAATTTCAACACTTAATAAATTGCTGGGAGCATCATCGCCGGAATGGACGACTCTCCACTGACGCTGGGCGTCTGCTTTGGACGTCGTATTGAACTGAAAGTGTTTTGCTGATTGCGCCACACCAGAGCCACCCAGCTGCCACCCCTGACTTTTGGAAAGCGAGCCATTTTGTGTACAATGCTTACACACTCAGGAATTAGTCCTCCACGTTTAACCCATCTGTGCAGTGACACACACACACACACACACACACACACACACACACATATATATATATATATATATATACACTCATTGAACGAAATGAGGGCGGCATGGTGGCTTAGTGGTTAGCACGTTCGCCTCTCAGCACCAGGGATTCCCGGTTCGAATCCCAATCTGGGTGGAGTTTCCATGTTCTCCCCGTGTCCGCGTGGGTTTCCTCCGGGTTCTCTGGTTTCCTCCCACAGTCCAAAGACATGGATCAAGTTAATTGAGTTCTCCAAATTACCCCATATAGAGTGTGTCTTTGTGAGTGTGTGTGCCCAGTGATAGATTGGCGCCCTGTCCTGAGTGTGTCTGCCCAGCGCCCGAAATGTTCTCCCCTGGATGGGCATGGGGAACCCCCCCGTGACCCTAATAGAGGATATAGCGGAAGATAATGGATGGATGGATGAATGAAGTGAGGACACGTGCCCGGAACGGTGGGCAGCCCTGTAGACGGTGCTCAAAGAACAATTGGGGTTGTCCTGCAGGACCCCCTTAATGGACTTACATATAGTTTTCCAGTTGTTAGAGTTTTCTCATTTGTTAAATACAGGTCAGCTGATCATCCCACAATCTGTACATGACTGTCCTACACTGTTGATGCTGCCCACCACTCAAGGAGGATGAGTCCCCCACTGAGCCTTGGTTCTCACAAGGTTTCTTCCATAAAATAACAACATAACAGGGAGTTTTTTTCTTGCCACTGTCGCTTTGGCTTGTTCTTTGGAGGTTTAAAGGCTTATAACTCTATAAAGCTGCTTTGTGACAATGTACTATTGTAAAAAGCGCTATATAAATAAATTACTTGAACTTGGGGATCTTCAGTTACTTGGAACTGGGGATCTTCAGTTTACAAGGCTGGTTCCTAAACCACAAGCCCAGAAACTCCCAACATATGACTTCAGTCAGGGGTAAAATTACATGAAGAACCACCTGAAAGATTAGAACGTCTCCCAGTTCAACGTCTTCCATGCAACAATGCAAACCTGCATTTTATTTGGTTTAAATCCAGTTTTTTTCATTTATTCATTATCTTCGCCTTTATCCTCTATTAGGGTTGCGGGGGGGGGGGGGGGGGGGTGGGGGGGGTTCCACATGCCTATCCCGGGGAGAACGTTTCGGACACTGATCAGATACACCCAGGACAGGGCGCCAATCCATCACTGAGCACACACTCACTCACACAGACACACTCTATATGGGGCAATTTGGAGCATTCAATTTACCTTGAACATGTTTTTGGACTGTGGGAAGATTCAAACCTGTATTCCCAGCGCCGAGAGGAGAACGTGCTAAACACTAAGCCACCGTGCCGCCTCAGCTTGGGAACAACGATGGAAAATTTGAAAATCATAACATTAAAACACTGATTCTGGGTGACATAAAACAATCAGAAAATAGGAAGTTTCTTTTTTGTCTGATAGTTGGGGGTGCAAATCCTGATTCCAATAGTAGCACCACAGAGCAGGGATTATTAGGTCCATGTATTATTCCTATCCCAGCAGTGTCACTGAGGTGTTTAAATGAAACTCCAGCAGCACTGCTGCACTAAGACCCCCTCACCACATCAGTGTCACTGCAGAACTGACAATAAACAATCCACCACCCAAATGATACCTGTTCTGTGATGATCCTGACCAACGAAGAAGGGACTGATTCATTGTTCATGATTTTACGCTTAATGCTATACTAAGGTCATGATCGGGGAGAATGTTTCGGGTGGCAATCCATCGCTGGGCACACACACACACACACACATCCATTATCTTCCGCTTCATCCTCTACTAGGGTTGCGGGGGCGGTGTTCCCCATACCCATCCAGGGGAGAACGTTTCAGGTGCTGGGCAGATACACCCAGGACAGGATACCAATCTATCACTGGGCACACACTCACACACACACAGACACACTCTATATGGGGCAATTTGGGGAATTCAACTGACCTTGATCCATGTTTTTGGACTGTGGGAGGAAACCAGAGAACCTGGAGGAAACCCACTTGGACACAGGGTAAGAACATGAAAAACCTGAACTGGGAATCCTTAGCGTTGAGAGGCAAACGTGCGAACCACTAAGCCACCATGACGCCTACGCGTTTAATTTAATAGCAAAAATTTAAAGCACCCAATCACATTGGATACACGTTTTTGGACTGTGCGCGGAAACCGGAAAACCCGGAAAAAACCTACGTGGACACGGGGAGAACATGGAAACTCCACCCAGATGGAGATTCAAACCTGCATCCCCAGCGCTGAGAGGCTGACTTGCTAACCACTGAGCCACCGTGCCGCAGGGGACAACAACAAAGAAAACAGATGGACTACAGTGTGTGATTATAAAACTACAACGTCCATCTATATAAGTGGAGGTAATAGAGAATGGAGCATGTCCAAAGCGGTATGTCCAAACTTTGAATGCTACTATACTACACACACACACACACACACACACACACACACACACAGCCCCAGAGGACCATGCTGAAAGGATGATCTCTCAGGGAGCACGGCGAAAGCGCCGAGGCAAATCAGACAGAGAAACATGGTGTAAGAGAAGCCTCTCCGACTGCATTATTGATCGATGGTTCACAGGCGGCTTCACCGAGATGAGCACATTGGAAAAGCCCCAAAGGTGATCATTACTAGTGAACACCAGTGTCAAGAAACATTAGGGGAAAACTCCACTTTGGCACGAAAGAGGAAGCCCCAGCTTACAGCTGTGCGGCGGCTCACAAAGCCTTCCTTCGGGGATATTGCTGAAAAATCAATACATGCTACTACAATCCTCAAATCAACTAGACATCAACCGATTGCATGCGAAGGGGAGCGGAAAGGAGCTCCGTTTGCCTGAGAGAGTAATCTGAATAGTAAAGGTAAAAAGGGGCCGAGGGATCCGGACTAAAGGTTCTGTGCTCTCGCTTTCATCGCAGACACTTAGTAGTTTGCGACTATTAAAACCACCTTTGTGGATTCAAACTGATATACGGCAAAAGTTTGGGCAACGTTCTCGGAGCGATGGAACCGATTGAGTTGCGGTTATCTGTAAGAAAATGTCACCTAAATGCCAGATGGGGTTTTGGCTGTGCAAGCTTTAAAGTTGTTGTTGTTGTTGTTGTAAAACTGGGAGGCAAGGCCATTAGATGTACATCTATCCATTATCTTCCGCTTTATCCTCTACTAGGGTCGCGGGGGGGTTCCCCATGCCCATCCAGGGGAGAACGTTTCGGGCGCTGGGCAGATACACCCAGGACAGGGCGCCAATCTATCACTGGACACACACTCCCTCACACAGACACACTCTATATGGGGCAATTTTGGAGAAGTCAACTGACCTTGATCCATGTTTTTGGACCGGGAAGGAAACTGAAGAACCCAGAGGAAACCCACAAGGACACGGGGAGAACATGGAAACTCCACCCAGATTGGGATTTGAACCAGGAATCCCTAGCGCTGAGAGGAGAACATGCCAACCACTAAGCCACAGTGCCGACCAATTATGTTATTTGTGATAAAAGCCATTATTATAATCTTACCTCATACTATTTTTTTCTGCTTAATCCTCTACTAGGGTCGTGGGGGGTTCCCAAAGCGATAGACTGGTGCCCTGTCCAGGGTGTATCTACCCAGCACCTGAAATATCCTAACCCTGGATGGGCATGGGGAACCCCCCGCGACCCAAGTAGTATTAAGCGGAAAATAAAGAGACGAGGGCGGCATGGTGATTAGCATGTTCGCCTTTCAGCGCTGGGATTCCCGTTTCGAATCCAGATCTGGGTGGAGTTTCCATGTTCTCCCCGTGTCCGTTTCCTCCCACAGTCCAAAACAAGGATTACAAGGTAAACTGAACACTCTAATTGCCCCATATAGTGTGTGTGTGTGTGTGTGTGTGTGTGTATGTGAGTGACTGTGCCCATAATGGCGCCCTGTCCTGGCTATCTGCCCAGCGCTGAAAATGTTCTCCCCTGGATGGGCATGGGGAACCAACACCCCCAACCCCCACCCTAATAGGGAATTAAGCGGAAGATCCATCCATTATCTTCTGCTTTATCCTCTACTAGGGTTGCGGTTACTAGGAGTTCCCCATGCCCATCCAGGGGAGAACGTTTCGGGCGTTGGGCAGAAACACCCAGGACAGGGCGCCAATCCATCGCTGGGCACACACTCACTCACACAAACACACTCTATATGGGGCAATTTTGGAGAAGTCAACTGACCTCGATCCATGTTTTTGGACTGTGGGAGGAAACCGGAGAACCCGGAGGAAAGCCACACGGACACAGGGAGAACATGGAAACTCCACCCAGATTGGGATTCGAACTGGGAATCCCTAGTGCTGAGAGGAGAACATGCAAGCCACTAAGCCACGCAAGCCACCGTGTCTGGGTTTCCTCCGGGTTCTCCGGTTTCCTCCCAAAGTCCAAAAACATGGATCAAGTCAATTGAGTTCTCCAAATTGCCCCATATAGAGTGTGTCTGTGTGAGTGAGTGTGTATCCAGTGATAGATTGGCGCCCTGTCCTGGGTGTATCTGCTCAGCGCCCGAAACGTTCTCCCCTGGATGGGCATAGGGAACCCCCCCACGACCCTATCGAAGACAATGGATGGATGTTCTGATCATGATGTCCATGATCAGCCTTCGTCCCTCCACCAACTCGAATCCCGATGTATTTTCTACCTCTGCATTTCACATGCCCTGAGCAGAGGCAGTCAGAAGTCACAAAGATAATGCTAATTAACTAATTCCTCCACACCCTGCGAACGCACCCCCCATCGCAGAGGTCAGAGTGAGCAGAGGTGCATCTTTTCAAAGAGGGATTAATGAAGTAAAGCGTAATAAAGCACTCTTCAGTCCGTCCAGGCAGGTGCCCACCTGTACAGATAAAGCACGTAAGCGGCGACACTTAACAAAGCCGCACTCATGCTAATAGCACGCTGCCAGCGGCTCCGGCTTCTCCTCTAATAGAGCCTCATTTAATCTGTCTCTCATCCGGCAGAGGGGAAGAGCAGCTGTGAAAGCGCTTAGCCTGACAACAAGCCCAATTTCCCCCCCCACCTCTTTTTTCCCTCTCAATTGGAAGATAAAATGTTTGTAGCATCAGCAATATCAGGCGGTCCTGGGTGCCCTGTTATTAGCCAAGCTTGTGAATAATTGAAGTGCTTAATGCCAATCAGACACAGCCAAGCAGGGATAAACCTTCTTTCTGGCAAACAAGAAAAAAAGGGAATGATCTCAGCCTTTGTAGTTATTTGTTATATCACAGCTTGTAAAGAAGTGCAGGGTTTTTAAGGTGAACATATGATTGCCAAACCACCATCCTGAATGCATTTAACGATGTTTGCTTAAAGGCTTAAAATTAGATGTAATCATTTTAAAAACTATATATAGTTTTAATTATTAAAATGAAGTGCCAAAACTGGTGTAACTTGTACTTGTTTAGTAAAATAAACATAATGAGAGCAATATAAAAAAACATAAGGGCACATACAACATAAGGGCATGTGAGCTCACCACCCATACCATATCTTAGGTGGCAGGTCACGCTTACTATTGTGCTTTCACACTGATGTTTGCCTCAGTAAGTGTGCACAAAATAAATAATATTAAAGATATGGTATTGGTTAGAAGGGGTCATCTACCATCTCAGTTATGGTATTGGTTGTAGGAGTCACATGCCATCTAGG
Organism: Corydoras sp. C115; assembly: GCA_019802505.1. Lineage (NCBI taxonomy): Eukaryota > Metazoa > Chordata > Actinopteri > Siluriformes > Callichthyidae > Corydoras > Corydoras sp. C115. Next base: position 1,663,218 of record JAFMOC010000050.1, on the reverse strand, counting down.
CAATGGAATTGGTTGAAGGGGACACATGCCATCTGTGGTATGGTTTTGGTTGTAGAGGTCTTGTGTCACCTGGGGTATGTTTTTGGTTTTAGGAGTCATGTGCCATCTAAGGTATGATTGTAACTGTATCAACTGTAGGTGTCATGTGCTATCTGGGATAAGCTATTAGTTGTAGAGGTCTTGTGCCACCTGGGGTACGGTATTGTTGTCGGGGTCATGTGCCATCTGAGCCATGTGCCATCTGTGCCATGTGCCATCTGAGGTATGGTTTTTGTTGTAGTGGGTCACATGCCATGTGAGGTATGGTTTTGGTTGTAGAGGTCATGTGTCATTTGGGGTATGGTTTTGGTTGTAGGGTGTCACATGCCATCAGAAGTATGGTTTTGGTTGTAGATGTCATGTTTCATTTGGGGTATGGTTTTGGTTTTTGTGCCACCTGGGGTACGGTATTGTTATCGGGGTCATGTGCCATCTGGGGTATGGTTTTGGTTGAAGAGGTCTTGTCTCACCTGGGGTATGGTTTTTGTTGTAGGGGGTCACATGCCATCTAGGCAATGGAATTGGTTGAAGGGGGCACATGCCATCTGTGGTATGGTTTTGGTTGTAGAGGTCTTGTGTCACCTGGGGTATGTTTTTGGTTTTAGGAGTCATGTGCCATCTGAGGTATGATTGAAACTGTAGGTGTCATGTGCTATCTGGAATAAGCTATTAGTTGTAGAGATCTTGTGCCACCTGGGGTACGGTATTGTTGTCGGGGTCATGTCCCATCTGAGCCATGTGCCATCTGTGCCATGTGCCATCTGAGGTATGGTTTTGGTTGTAGTGGGTCACATGCCATGTGAGGTATGGTTTTGGTTGAAGAGGTCATGTGCCATTTGAGGTATGGTTTTTGTTGTAGTGGGTCACATGCCATGTGAGGTATGGTTTTGGTTGTAGTGGGTCATGTGTCATTTGGGGTATGGTTTTGGTTTTTGTGCCACCTGGGGTACGGTACTGTTGTCGGGGTCATGTGCCATCTGAGCCATGTGCCATCTGTGCCATCTGAGGTATGTTTTTTGTTGTAGTGGGTCACATGCCATGTGAGGTATGGTTTTGGTTGTAGAGGTCATGTGTCATTTGGGGTATGGTTTTGGTTTTTGTGTCACCTGGGGTACAGTATTGTTATCGGGGTCATGTGCCATCTGGGGTATGGTTTTGGTTGTAGAGGTCTTGTGTCACCTGGGGTATGGTTTTGGTTGTAGGGGGTCACATGCCATCAGAGGTATTGTTTTTTTATTAACTGACAAACTTTTTCCTTGTTCTTTTTTTATTTTATTCAGATTTTCACCACTGCACAAAGTCTTTGCTAGCAGACCCCAAAGACTCTCAAGAAGGTTCAGGTCTGGACGGTGGATGGTCCATGTGTTAAAATGATCCACCTTCTACCTTCTACCTTCTGGTGGATGGTCCATGTGTTAAAATGATGTCTTATGCTACCTGAACTACTTTTTCACAATGTGAGCTCGATGAAGACGATGCTTCCTCACTTTTTGATAATGCGTTGGACCTATTTAAACCAATTTTAGAAGTTTTAGCATCTCTTTAGATGTGGTGTCTGTGTGATGTATGCCAATAAGGATACAGGATGATGTCCTTCCACATGGTCACGACGAATAAGAAGCTACTCACAGCATTAGAGTTACAGTAACGTATCACAGCTGAAACATAATCACTAACGCAGTAATGATCCAATGGGAGGTTCTAACCGATTTGCTTAGTTAAATCCATGTAGTGACCTTTTTTGACCACTCGTTGTATTCCATCCGTGAAAACACTGATCAATGAAATAATGCTGTACAGTTCTAAATGCCACAACACAAACTTAATTTACAACTGTTGAGAGAAATATATTGGTTTGGTCATGTGGTCTGGAGGGTGCAACGACCTTTTAACAGGCTGTAATGGACAACAAACTAATTTTAGTAGATTCACTACAGTTTTTGTTTGTTCTTCCAGTTATTTTGTTGCCCTTGGTGTATACACATAAAGTACACGTTTATTTTATAATAAATATATATCAAATTACAATCGTTTGATTCACTTCCCAGTGGTTTTAAAGTTTGCGTATGGGTCATTATGAATTATATTCTGAATGTTCGACCCATATTAAAGCAATAACGTACGAGAGGGCGTGCATCATTGTGAATAAATCACGGAAAGAGGTGTTGTTAGGCAAAACACTTTGCGTTTCAGCTCTTTCCTGTGATTTATTCACAATAATACCCAACCTTGAGTGTCTTATTAATTTTATAAAATGGTTCCAAACACACTACAATGGAAAAACACACACACAAGGTAGCTCATGGGTTAGGGCGTTGGGCTATCATTCTGAAGGTTGTGGGATCAAATCCCAGGTCCACTGAAGTTACCAATGTGGGTCCTTGAGCAAGACCCTTAACCCTCATTGCTCCAGGGATGTTGTGATTAACCCTGTGCTCGCCTTTGGCTAAAAGGAATGAAGTTGCTTTAAATAAAAAAAGCCTCTGCTAAATGACCAAATGTACATGTACATTGTACAAATGTAAATGTACAAATAAGGTTCAAATCATAAATGCGTTTATTGAAAACAATATTATTTTATATATATAATCTGGTCTTCTGCAATGTCCTCTATTCCGATGTTCTCTAGTATCCTGATACTCAGCGATTATCGTTCACTTTAAAAAGTGTTTAGACAACCTGGACCTTTATGCACCAGTCTCCAATCTTGTACATAAAGTTCCAGGTTATCTAAACACCAAGAAGCACATGGAAAATGAGAGAGAGAGAAAGAGCACGAGCGAGGAAAAAAAAAAATAATCATTCATTCATTCATTCATTCATTATCTCCCGCTTTATCCTCTATTAGGGTCGCGGTGGGGTTCCCCATGCCCATCCAGGGAAGAACGTCTCGGGTGCTGGGCAGATAGGCCCAGGACAGGGTGCCAATCCATCGCTGGGATCACACTGACACACACACAGACACACTTTATATGGGGCTCTATATTTTGAGAATTCAATTGACTTGATCCATGTTTTTGGACTGTGGGAGGAAACCGGAGAACCCTGAGGAAGCCCACGCAGACACGGGGAGAACATGGAAACTCCACCCAGATGGGGATTCGAACCGGGAATCCCTAACGCTGAGAGGCGAACAAGCCAACCACTAAGCCACCGTGCCGCCAATAATAATAATAATAATAATAATAATAATAGGGGGGGGTGCAGGATCAGATAATTATGAGGTTTGATAATCCTACAGTGTAGCTGGTTTTCTTCATTACTACTGACTTCAAGGATTCATGGATTATTGTCACATCACCTTGTACTGGTGTACTGGTGAGTAAAAATCTTATGTGCAAGTACCCACAACTGTGCAAAAAGCAATATTTACAAGAATAAAAAAAAATCTACAATAAAATTTAAATATAAGAGAGGCATGGAATTAAATAAAATGAAATTGGAGAGGGTGTATGGAAAAGTCTATGAGTGCTGTGAAAGTGAAGTAAAGTGAAAAGCGCAAGGTGCAGTTACCAATTTGTGGTGACTTGTGACTTGTGACGTTCTCATTTGTAAGTGGCTTTGGATAAAAGCGGCCGCTGAATGACTAAATGTAAATGTAGGAAATTCTACATGTACAAGTTCAGTAGGACTAAACGACGCATGAATTCCACTGAGACTCAGGAACCAATGCAAGCAAAGCCATGTCCTCGTAAAGCTCCGCACCACACGAGCCTGCTTTTCTTTTCTTTAAATAAAAGTTGTTTCCTCTTCATCACACTATTTCTCTCGGCACATCCTATCACCTAATCAGCCGTGTAAATACCACACCTGAACATGAAATATCACCTAGGCTCCAACTAAAAGTGCGATATTACGCATCTCGGAAATGTTCTCCTTATATCTCACATTTAAATCAGTTAGCACCATAGGTGAGAAGCAATGGAAGGTTTTAGCATTATTAAAATGATTTCAAGCCTTTTAAATAGATTTGACTTTTTGCAGGAACTTTATAAGGGACAGGTATCTATGTACAGCAGACATATTCATATACATACAGACATTTTTGGCCATTAAAAAGTCAAAAAGTCAAAAGGTGTATATACTATATATATATTGCGGGGGGGGGGGGGGAGTGGTTCCCCATGCCCATCCAGGGGAGAACGTTTCGGGCGCTTGGCAGATACACCCAGGACAGGGCGCTAATCTATCGCTGGGCATATATATATATATATATATATATATATATATATATATATATGTGTGTGTGTAGGCATTGGTTGGGTAATTGGATGGATGGATGTGTGGGAGAATAGATGTGTGAGTGATTTTATATATATAATATATATAACTAGGGGTTATATATATATAACTAGGGATTCCCAGTTCGAATCCCCATCTGGGTGGAGTTTCCATGTTCTCACCGTATCCGCGTGTGTTTCCTCCAGGTTCTCCGGTTTCCTCCCACAGTCCAAAAACATGGATCAAGTCAATTGAGTTCTCCAAATTGCCCCATATAGTGTGTCTGTGTGTGAGTGTGTGCCCAATGATAGACTGGCACCCTGTCCTGGGTGCATCTGCCCAGCGCCCGAAATGTTCCCCTGGATGGGCATGGGGAAAACCACCGCGACCCTAATAGAGGATAAAGCGGGAGATAATGAATGAATGAATTAATGAATATATAAGGGTTACCTTGATACGTGAATATACCTCGAGAATTATTGAAGCCATGTGTACGTACATCCATCCATCCCACCCATACACCACCCCTAGCCACCAACCCTTCTATCCATTGACCATTTATCCACCCACACATCCATCCAATCACCCACCCATACATCCATCCATTCACCCACCCACCCTCACATCCATCTACTCTCCCACCCACCCATACATCCATCCATCCACTCCACCCAACCACCCACACATCCAGCCATTCATTCACCCACTTATTCACCCACATCCATCCATTTACCTATCCACCACCCACCCAATCACTGACACATCCATCCATTCACTCATGCACACATCCATCCAATTACCCACCCAATGCCCACACATCAATCCATTTACCCACCCAATGCCCACACATCCATCCATTTACCTACCCACCACACACCGACAACTCCATCCATTCACACCATCACACTTCCATCCAATCACCCAACACCCACACATCCATCCATTCACACATTCCTCCATTTACCCAACTACTCAACCCCGACACACACTCAACCACCCCACACATCCATCCATCTACCAATCACACACACAAGGACCAAACAACCCACACATCCATCCATTCACCCATCCATTCAACCACCCACCCAACAACCAATCCATTTAACAAGGCATGTGGCTACCTTTTAATGATGCAACCACAAGTTCTGCCTCACAGTGATTTTTTACTTAAACTATTGTCTTTTTAAACACATCCACATACTTTCCCTCTCTTTCTCTCTCTCTACATCGCTCGCCCCTGTGCACTCTCCATTATGTCCTGCACAAATGCACAGACGCAATTTACAAACCACACACTGATCGACACTGCCACTGTTATATATATTATTATCACATGGCAGGACAGAAGTCAGAGAGGAAACCGGATTTGTCGGAACCAAAACATGATTTTATTAATAATAACGTTCAGCAGTTCGGTTGACTGGTGGGACTGCAGACAGTGATAAACACAAACACGGCCGCCGACCGACCGACCCCCCCCCCCTCTCTCTCCAAGTCTCGTCTCTCTGTAAAGCCTGCAGACACACAGACAATTACTCCAAACACACACACGCACACACACACACACGGTGCTCTAAAGTAACTAAAGTACTCTATTTCTTGGCCAATGTAGAAAAAGAGCTCAGTTGGAAAGCCCCAAATTGCCCCATCTAAATTGCCCCTATATAGCATGTGTCTCTGTGAGTGAGTGTATGCCCACTGATGGTTCGGCGTCCTGTCCTGGGACAGATTTGTTTGTTCAACATTCTCTTGTTTAAACAAACAGTGATCATTATAATACTATCGTTAATTAGAATCTCCCCACTTTAAAAACAAAAGGCCAATTTTTAGGGAGCGGTAAACAGCGCAGCAGACCCAGGACAGAGCGCCAATCTATCTCTGGACACACTTACTCACACACACTCTATGTATGGGGCAATTTGTAGCATATGATTTATCTTATCTCCATGTTTTTGGACTGTGGGAGGAAACCCACACAGACACAGGGAGAACATGGAAACTCTACCCAGATTGGGATTCAAAGCTGGATCCCCAGGTCTGAGAGGAGAATGTGTTAACCACTAAGCCACCATCCTTAATTTTGTATATTTTATAATATATACCGTACATACTTTTTTGGGTATCTCGTTTCTCTTTTTTATTTCTATTTCTTTCGTGAAAGATTCCTTAATTTTCTTTAGGCAATTCTTCCGATGGGCTCAATGTCCTTCAGGTCCGCAGGTCCTTTATTCCTGCTGCAGTTAGACTGCACAATCAGCACTGCTCCCAGTAACCAAACTAAAAACTAAACCAAACTAAAAAATCACTGCGCAATAAATGTATCACTGATGGTGCAATACATTTCAATCATCTGTATGTAATACGGGGCGGTGTGGTTATACGTGGCTTAGTGGTTAGCATGTTCGCCTCTCAGCTTAGGGATTCCCCTGGTTTTACCCCACAGTCCAAAAACATGGATCAAGGTCAATCCATATTGCCCCATATAGAGTATATTTGTGTGTATGTTTGAGTGACTGTGTGCTCCAAATTGCCCCATATAGAGTATATTTGTGTGTATGTTTGAGTGACTGTGTGCTCAGCGATAGATTGGCGCCCTTTCCTGGGTGTAACTACCCAGCGCCCGAAAAGCTCTCCCCTGTATGGAAATGGAATACCTCCCCACAACCCTAGCATTGGGTGTATAAGGGAGGCATGGTGGCTTGGTGGTTAGCATGTTCTCCTCTCAGTGCTAGGGATTCCCGGTTCGAATCCCCATCTGGGTGGAGTTTCCATGTTCTCCCCGTGTCCGCGTGGGTTTCCTCCGGGTTCTCCGGTTTCCTCCCACAGTCCAAAAACCTGGATCAAGTCAATTGAGTTCTCCAAATTGGCCCATATAGAGTGTGTCTGTGTGAGTGAGTGTGTGCCCAGTGATAGATTGGCGCCCTGTCCTGGGTCTATCTGCCCAGCGCCCGAGACGTTCTCCCCTGGATGGGCATGGGGAACCCCCCTCCACGACCCTAGTAGAGGATAAAGCGGGAGATAATGAATGGATGGATGGATGGATGAAATACCGGAGAGCTGCTTAATCAGATACCATATGTGCAATATTTGATTCATTTTATTCCTCTATTGTAGGACTGTAAATAACTGAAAATTCAAATCTATATAGATTTCTAATTCTATTTAACATTTTTCCTAGTTTATTATTATTATTTTTTAAATCTCTTTTAATGACTACATACCTTTTAGGACAAATAAAGGTTTATCTTATCTTATGAAGTCTTATCTTAAACATAAACATACGAAACAAACCTCTTTTACAGGCAACTAATCAAACTCAGTTTGGCGTCTGAATGTTGATCATCATGAATGAGTGCAATTAATGCGCTCAAAGCAGCTCTAACGAAAGAAACCGCTATTCCTGATGAGCGCCCTTGCAACCGCAGGAGCGTTTACAAAGCCGGCCTAATCACAGACACTTCAGGAGAACGTGCCTTTACCGTGGGCGCCTGTGAGCATCATCCAGCTCATGGGCAACTGGCGGCATGGTAACGGCTGCATGTAGTGAGCGAGGCCTTAATATCCAACATCAGTAAATGACCTTGTGCCCAGGTGCTCAAGGAGGATGAGTCCCACTGAGCCTTGGTCCTACCAAGGCAACTTTTCCTCCCACAGTCCATACTCTAAATTGCCCCATATAGAGTGTGTTTGTGTGTGTCCGTGTCCAGCGATAAATTGGAGCCCTGTCCTGTCCTGGGTGTATCTGCCCAGTGCCCGAAACGTACTCCCCTGGATGGCCATGGGGAACCCCCCCCCATGAACGTAGTAGAGGATTAAGTGGAAGACAATGGATGGATGAAGTAACGTTGTATTGGGGCGGCACAGTGGCTTAACGGTTAGCATGTTCTCCTCTCAGCGCTGGGGATCCAGGTTCAAATCCCAATCTGGGTGGAGTTTCCATGGTCTCCTTATGTCCACGTGGGTTTCCTCTGGGTTCTCGGGTTTCCTCCCACAGTCCAAAAACATGGATTCAAAGTAAAATAAATGCTCTAAATTGCCCAATATAAGAGTAGAGAATTAGACAGAAGATAATGGATGAGTCCCACTGAGTCTTGGTCCTTCCAAGAAGATGGATACTTCACCCAAATCGGCATTCAAACCTGGATCCCCAGCGATGAAAGGTGAAAGTACCAACCACTAATACAAAGTTACTTCATTCATTCATTCATTCATTATCTTCTGCTTTATCCTCTACTAGGGTCACAGGGGGGTTCCCCATGCCCATCCAGGGGAGAACGTTTTGGGCGCTGGGCAGATACACCCAGGACAGGACACCAATCTATCACTGGGCACACAGACACACACACCGACACACTCCATATGGGGCAATTTCCATCCATCCATCCATCCATCCATTATTTTCTACTTTATCCTCTACTAGGTGTCGCAGGGGGGTTCCCCATGCCCATCCAGGGAGAATGTTTTGGGCGCTGGGCAGATACACCCAGGACAGGGCGCCAATCTATCACTGGGCAAGCACTCACTCACACAGACACACTACATTAGTCAACATAGAGCATGGAAAGGAAACTGAAGAACCCGGAGAAAACCCATGCGAGTACACGGGGAACTTGAAAACTCCACCCAGATCAGGATTCGAAACTGGATCCCCAGCGCTGAGCGGCGAAAACACTAACTTAGCACTTAGCCATCAATCTTCTTACTTGTAAACTCTCCCGAACAGTTTTTTCTTGCCACTGTTGCTTCAACTTGCTCTTTAGGGCTTTAAAGGCTTATAACACTATAAAGCTGCATTGTGACAATGTGCTATTGTAAAAAGTACTCTGTAAATGAATAACTTGAACTTAAAAATGACTTAAACCTTGCAAATATTGTTGTAACAACAAGTTTGTTGAGCTGTGGTGGACCGGTGTCCACTTATTCACCTGAAAGGGAAACGGACAGGCTTCCATCAACGACCTTGGCTCCGTCGGAGGTTCTTTACATTTTTACAAGCGTGTTAACAAAGCGAGGTGGTTTGTACTGCCGGGGAGCTGATAAGAAAGGTGTGAAATTAGTCGTGATTAACGAAATAAGAGATGGAGAAAGATGTGCTGACTGCAGCTGCCGTGCAGCAGGTCGCCGGCTGCAGCGTGGATTCAATGTGACTCAGGAGCAGCACACCGTACCAAAAATACTGAGCTATTTGGAGCCTGTTTTTATTTTTAACACACATGCACAATGTTTTTTTGCATTGTGGGGACGTTCCATTTATTTGATAAAGTCAAACTTTGACCTTACATTTACGAATCACATGAGCCGACACTTTTAGCCAAAGTAACTTCCAAGTAAGCAGATTGGTGGCCAAGTGCTTGGCAACTTTCAGGTACCGTATTTTCCGGACTATAAGGGGCGCACCTAAAAGCCTAAAATTTTCCCAGAAATCGGACGTGCGCCTTATAATCCAGTGCGCCTTATACGTGTACTGAGTTCCAAATTCTATAAAAAGTATTGTTGTGCGACCGGGTGCTTTTTTTCCACACATCGCCGCCCTGCTGATCTGTGACTCCATGCGCGCTCATCTCACAGAAAAGTCGAGTGAAGAAAATTAATTCGGAGCTCGCCGTCATTCCGGGAGGATTAAATAAAGAACTGCGACCGCTGGACATTGGCGTAAACGGGGCGTTTAAAGTAAAGTCGCGGGCGGCGTGGGAGCAATGGATGATAGACGAGAACACACGTTTACTAAAACTCGGGCGAGTTACGCCACCGTCTGTGAATGGGTTTTGGACGTCCTGGGCTAAGCTGTGTCAATAAATTACTTATTAATTAAATGCCGTGCTTTATTATTAGCTCTAACTGCCTTCCTTGTCTGTTTCTTTTGAGGTGTCCCCCGGCTTCCTGGAGATCTTCATCCATGGCTCTGCCGACGAATACTGGTTGGAACCTGACAAGGCGGTCCTGCAGGACGCCCCCCCTAATGGATTCACATATAGTTTTCCAGTTGTTAAATATCTACACATGGATGTCCTACACTGTTGTTGCTGCCTGGCCGCTCAAGGAGGATGAGTCCCCCACTGAGTCTTGGTCCTCACAAGGTTTCTTCCTTAAATAACAACATAAAAGGGAGTTTTTTCTTGCCACTGTCGCTTCGGCTTGCTCTTTGGGGGTCTAAAGGCTTTTCATTCTGTAAACCTGCTTTGTGACAATGTACTGTTGTAAAAAGCGCTATAGAAATAAATGACTTGAACTTGAATTACTTACTAAGCTTTCTGCTGTAACTGTTGTCCGAGCTTTCGCGAAAGCCGGCATCATTGCTGACGGACTCGGACATCGATGAGGGGGAACCCGGAACGCTCGATAGTGAAACGGCTTTTTAATTCAGACACAGAAGACAAGGACTTTGATGGATTTGTGGGAGAAGAGATTAAAATAATGTGTGTTTTATCAAGTAGTAGAATAAACTTCAATTATAAATC
>JAFMOC010000050.1:1630000-1642500 GCA_019802505.1 Corydoras sp. C115 | reverse complement strand
GGGAATCCCTAGTGCTGAGAGGCGAACGTGATAACCACTAAGCCACCATGCCGCCCTATATATAAATATATATTTTTTCTTACATACATAATACTACTTTAAAGTCTCTTGTCTGTCTGTGATGTATGATAATGCTGTAGGCTTTGCCTTGGGGCCATTACTGTAGTAGCCCTAAGGCTTTCGTCAGGCAAAATGTGCTGCCCATCGTTCCTCTTGTATCACTGGAGGGCATGTTTCTCACCTAGGGGAAAATGCTCTTATGTCTGAGTGCCCTGCCAGAGCTTTTTACACTGTTGAAAATGCTTTATTAATCAAATACTATCCAAGTTAGGAAATAAATCCAGAACTTAAATACAAGGCCTTGACCAAAAGTATTGAGACCATACTGAGACACACATCTAAATCAATGCATTCAGTTGTTTGAGTTAGTCCCATTTCCCCAAAGTCATGACATCAAAGCTTGACCTCCTAAATGACCACCAGACTGAATAAACCAAAAGACTTAAAGACATTTTTAAAAATATATGAAACATTCGCAAGCCATCCCATCCATCTTTCCATCCCATCCATCCACTATCTTCCGCTTTATCCTGTACTAGGGTTGCGGGGGAGAATGTTTTGGTTCCTGTGCTGGGCAGATACACCCAGGACAGGACAGGACAGGACAGGACAGGACACCAATCTATCACTGGGCACACACTCACTCACACAGACACTCACACTCTATATGGGGCAAATTAGAGAATTCAATTGACCTTGATCCAGAGGGACATGCTAAACCACTAAGTCACCAGAGGAAACCACCCGGAAGCCATCCCATCCATGGATCCATTATCTTTATTGGGGTCAAATCAGCCTTGGGGGGGGGGTTTCCCCATGCCCATCAAGGGGAGAATGTTTCGGGCGCTGGGCAGATACACCCAGGACAGGGCGCCAATCCATCGCTGGGCACACACTCACTCATACAGCCACGAACATATACACACTCTATATGGGGCAATTTGGCGAACTCAATCGACTTGATCCATGTTTTTGGACTGTGGGAGGAAACCGGAGAACCCAGAGGAAACCCACGCGGACACGGGGAGAATATGGAAACTCCACCCAGATGGGGATTCGAACCGGGAATCCCTAGACAAGCCATCCCATTATATTTCATTCATTGATTCATTCATTATCTCCCGCTTTATCCTCTATTAGGGTCGCGGTGGGGTTCCCCATGCCCATCCAGGGGAGAACGTCTCGGGCGCTGGGCAGATAGACCCAGGGACAGGGCGCCAATCCATCGCTGGGCACACACTCACTCACACAGACACACTCTATATGGGGCAATTTTTTGAGAATCAATACTTGATCCATGTTTTTGGACTGTGGGAGGAAACCGGAGAACCCGGAGGAAACCCACACGGACACGGGGAGAACATGGAAACTCCACCCAGATGGGGATTCGAACCGGGAATCCCTAGACAAGCCATCCCATTATATTTAATTAATTAAAATGCCTTATCTAACATTCCAGTCTAGATCATGTGAGGTACATTAGTTTTCGTACATTGGTGTTTTAACATTGGTGCATACTCAACACACATCCAGATCTCTTACCTGTAGTTAATAGTGATTTATCTGGCAGGTAATTAATGACAACAACAGGAGTTGTGAGGTGAGCAGAATGGAGCGACTTGAACAGCTTGGCATAACAAAGTTGGCTGGAGTTTGTTATGAAGATATGAGAGTCCAAGGACCTTCAGAGGTGAGGGCATGGCTATCAAACATAATTCACTTTCATGTCTAATTTCTAGCAGAGTGATGAAAAGCCCTTGATTATTTTGCAGAAGATTAAGAGCTCAGAGAAACACGGACAAATCAGCCGCGTCCGGACAATCTAGGCGTCTTATTTTTACTACCAAATCATATATTACGTCATTAAGTCGCATTATACCTGTAGTGATTAACACATGACTTATACAGAATTCAGCCCTCGGACAATTTACACATGATTTTATTATTCATTTATCTCTTTAATTTGTAGCATGGTAATGAAGGTGGAGTGCAGTGGGACTCAAACCCTCAACCTTCTGGTCAGGGGTCTTAATAAGCCGGTATATTTGCCCACTACGTTACAATTTGTGATGATGGACCATCACGTGTAGTATGTAGTTTTGTCGTCTGCTACAGCTCAATGGTTTAAACTACAGATTTAAGCCAAAGGGCACATGGGGCCCGATCTTATACCCGGCGTAAGGCTGGTCGCGATGATTATTGCTATCTTACACTCCGCCAACAGTCTATTTTCAACGGCCAAACAACCTGTCCTGGATGTATCTGCCCAGCACCCGAAACGTTCTCCCCTGGATGGGCATGGGGAACCCCCCTGCGACCCTAGAAGGGGATTAGTTTAATGATGATGGGATGATGGATGGATAAATTACACACACATACATACATACACATATATATATATATATATATATATATATATATATATATATATATATATATATATATATATATATATATATATATCCATCCATCCATTATCTTCCGCTTTATTCGGGCGCTGGGCAGATACACCCAGGACAGGGCGCCAATCCATCGCTGGGCACACACTCACACTCTGTATGGGGCAATTTGGAGAACTCGATTGACTTGATCCATGTTTTTGGACTGGAGAGCCAGAAAACCCGGAGGAAACCCACGCGGACACGGGGAGAACATGGAAACTCAGATTGGGATTCAAATCGGGAATCCCCAGCGCTGAGAGGAGAACATGCTAACCACTAAGCCACCATGCCTCCTATATATATATATATATATATATATATATATATACATATATATATATATATATATATATATATATATATATACATATATATATTTCATTCATTCATTATCTCCCACTTTATCCTCTATTAGGGTCGCAGTGGGGTTCCCCATGCCCATCCAGGGGAGAACATCTCGAGCGCTAGGCAGATAGACCCAGGACAGGGCGCCAATCCATCGCTGGGCACACACTCACTCACAAAGACACACTCTATATGTGGGGCAATTTTTGAGAATTCAATTGACTTGATCCATGTTTTTGGACTGTGGGAGGAAAGCGGAGAACCCGGAGGAAACCCACGCAGACATGGGGAGAACATGGAAACTCCACCAGGATGGGGATTCGAACCGGGAATCCCTAGCGCTGAGAGGAGAACGTGCTAAACACTAAGCCAACGTGCCGCATATATATATATATATATATCAAATTCCAAGTCTACTTAAGTTACCAATGTAGGTCCTTGAGAAAGACCCTTAACCCTCATTGCTCCAGGGGCTCTGTATAAACCCTGTGTTCTAATCTCAATCAACTTGGGATACTTGAAATTCACTTTGGATAAAACCTGGGGGATGGGTGTGTGTGTGTGTGTGGGGGGGTTAAAACCCCCACTTTTAAAAAAGCTGGATACATCCTTGCTAACAGACCGCCACAAAACAAACTCCAAGTTCACCAAAAAATGCTTGCATTGTGTATATGCAAATAAGCTAGTTAGCATTTCTGCTATCCTCCACTTTACGCTGCCGTTGCATCGAGTCAAGACAAAAGCAGATCGCATTTTAGTAAGAAGTGGCTGATTTCAGAGACGCTGCCATACAGATGTGCAAACTGCCCAGTCAACAACAGAGCTCATTGTGCTTGAGGGGCTGCCCGGACAGGCAGGGCGATTCGAGCCGCTCCGCTGCCACCACCTGACAGCTGATTTGGAGGATGAGGAAAAGCACTACATGGCACCTTTCCAAGTCTATTTGTTACCAGCTCCATGATGCGTGTTAGCATGACCTGGCCGGTGCACCTGGTACTCCAGACAAAAGAGGAATGCTTACGTGGAGCATTTTCAGACAGAACTTTGAGACCCGCCGAGAGATTAATACATCTGGAAATGACACGAAGGGCTGAACAGGGCGGACACATTTTCGTGGTCAGTGTTGTCAGGGTTTTATTTGTCATTCCAACAATATGAAGTGGTGTACAGTATATAGTGGAACGAAACAACGTTCTCCGGGTGTACAAGGTGCTACACATAATAGCAACCAAACAACGGATGGGCATGGGGAAACCCACCGCGACCCTAGAAGAGAATAAATTGGATGATAATGGATGGATGGATGGGAACACCCACAGACACATAAGAGCCAGCAAGTTTACCTTGAATCCCCCCAAAAAAAGTTCTTAAATCCAAAAACATGGATTAAGGTCAATTGAATTCTCCAAATTGCCCCATATAGAGTGTGTTTGTGTGTGTGAGTGAGTGTGTGCCCAGCGATGGATTGGCACCCTGTCCTGGGTGTATTTGCCCAGCACCCGAAACGTTCTCCCATGGATGGGCATGGGGAACCCCCCAGCAACCCTAGTAGAGGATAAATAAAAAATGAACATTCATACCTTTCATAGCAAACATGTTATGTTCACGTGCCTGGCCAAAAAGGGGCAAGTACACACACACACACACACACACACACACACACAACACACACACACACAAAACACACATATATATACAAATATATATACATATATACACACATATACACACACACACATCTCTCTCTCTCTCTCTCTCTCTCTCTCTCTCTCTCTCTCTCTCTCTCTCTCTCTCTCTCTCTCTCTCTCTCTCTCTCTCTCTCTCTCTCTCTCTCTCTCTCTCTCTCTCTCTCTCTCTCTCTCTCTCTCTCTATATATATATATATATATATATATATATATATATATATATATATATATATATATATATATATATACAGTATATATATATATTCATTCATTATCTCCCGCTTTATCCTCTATTAGGGTCGCGGTGGGGTTCCCCATGCCCATCCAGGGGAGAACGTCTCGGGCGCTGGGCAGATAGACCCAGGACAGGGCGCCAATCCATCGCTGGGTACACACTCACACACTCAAACACACTCTATATGGGGCAATTTAGAGAACTCAATTAACTTGATCCATGTTTTTGGACTGTGGGAGGAAACCGGAGAACCCGGAGAAAACCCACACGGACACGGGGAGAACATGGAAACTCCACCCAGATGGGGATTCGAACCGGGAATCCCTAGCGCTGAGAGGCGAACGTGCTAACCACTAAGCCACCGTGCCGCCTATATATATATATATATATGTATGTGTGTGTGTGTATACACATATACATACACACACACATTATATATATATATATATATATATATATATATATATATATATATATATAAATAAAATACACACACACACACATACTTGATAATCTATCAATCTATACTCACATATGTGCTTGTAGAACCCAGAACAAAAGTTAAAAGGAAAACAAATGAGAACAGTGTCTGATAGATGTGCAGTGGAATCGATGGCCATTCAGGCTTGACCATGCTCCCTTCTCCCCCTTGCGCTTCGGCTCATGTGCTGCATGGAAATGAAGCGGCACTTCACTGCTCCACTCGTCCTCATAACACACTCTCTGTAGTAGTGACGGCCCACTAATGAGTACACTTCCTTCCATTAGGGTGCTTACAACTGCTGCTTTGCTGCTCAGCCCCAGGGGTTGCATCGCATCATGTCCTCTAGGCCTTTAAAGCTCTGTACAGTTATCCTGCATAATGGTACATTTTATTGTCCATATAATGGTGCTATATTCAGAGGTTGATGATTTGGCCTAAACGTTTATTTCCAAAAATAACCTGCTGCCGTTAATGTAATGTGACTCTCAAGATAAATCACAGAAAACGTTTTTTTTTTTATATATATATATATATATATGGATGTCTAGATATATCTAGATTAGCAAAATATTGTTTTAGAAGTCGAGACGATCAAATCAATTTTATTATTAGAATAATTTAAGAAATGCAGGGTGCATTGATCAGCATGTTCGCCTCTCTGTGTCAGTGTGGGTTTTCTCTGGGTTCTGGGTTGCCTCTCCGGTCCAAAAACATGGATTTAAGGTGAACTTGCTGCTCTAAATTGGCCCTATATACTGTGTATGTCTGTGAGTATAAATAAATGACTAAATGTAAATATATATACATAGGGTGGCACGGTGGCTTAGTGGTTAGCATGTTCTCCTCTCAGCACTAGGGATTCCCGGTTCAAATCCCCATCTGATCATGTTCTCCCCGTGTCCGCATGGGTTTCCTCTGGGTTCCTCCCACAGTCCAAAACATGGATCAAGTCAATTGAGTTCTGCAAATTGCCCCATATAGAGTGTGTCTGTGTGAGTGAGTCAGTGTGTGCCCAGCGATAGATTGGTGCCCCGTCCTGGGTGTATCTGCCTAGCTCCCAGGACGTTCTCCCCTGGATGGGCCCCCCCCATGGAGATATAATAAATAAATAAATAAATAAATATAAATATATATATATATATATATATATATATATATATATATATATATATATATATATATATATATATATATATATATTAAGGAGTGATTATTATGTTGGTATTAGAACTTTCAGGAACGTTTACACACTTCCTGTAGGCCGGAACCTAAGCCCTTCAGAAAAAATGGGGGATCTGAACTGAATATGGTTCATATGACCTCAACTGTGGTTCGCAGTTCATGTTAAATGTTATCTAATCCAAAACCATAAACCAAATTGACTGCTTTTGGGAAAATGGCTGCTAATAGCTATGCCGTTTCCTCATTTTTATGATGGCTATGGCAACCCATCTCTGCAAAAATGGGAAGGTTATGGAGTACTGCAAACAATAAACACAATAAAAGCATTCTGGCGCTCACATCAAATCAAGAACGAAAATGCATTAGAACGGACCTATAGAGGAGCTTGCTGTTTGGATTTCATCGTTGCTTAGCAACAGTGGTAAATAAAACGGCATGATCCCAACATGCCGATGACGGAAACAGACCACGGAGACTAAAAAACAAAAAAAAAACCTAATGTGGAAACAGCGGAAACAGGAAACCAGCGGGTGTGTTTCATTATAAGAACGCAGTGAGGACATAAGTACATACAGCCACTTGCCCCCGGCCATACGGAGCATTCTCCCCGACGTGTATGGTTAGCAGGGTTAAAGCCCGAACCTGAGTGGTTGGAGCAGAATGCTCTGGCTAAGCTGGCTCTTTTGTCTCTGCAGGCATGAGACAGGCATTTCTACCCTTTAATCCCTCCAGTTTACACAGCAGGCGCTTTATAGGGTCATTGTGAATGGCTGGGTCCCTTCATTCTGCCAGGCCGACCTGCTCATTCCGGCTAGTTTAATGCGGTTATGGCTCCAAGAAGGATTATGCTTGGGGTGTTTGTTGCCATGAGAAGTCCATGTTGCACAGCCAAGTAGGTATTCAAGCGATTTAGTGGATTTTGCTGGTTTAGATAGAATGCTGAATCATAGAATGAAAAGAAACAAACACATGGAAATCTTACTATAAATACAAAGAAATAATGCATACACTTAATGGCTGTTAGAAACGCTTGTTCTTCCCCGGGAGATTGGCCGCTTGCACCTGAAAACGTCCACAGGGCACGGATGCGGGGAGAAAATGCGCAACGCAGAGGCTCCTGTGAACGCCAACACAGGTAGAAGGCTGTGCGGGGAAAATGCACAGCGTTGTACCATGGTTGAGCGCAAAGGAGAGTTCGGAGAACACCAGGGCATAAAAACAAAACTGGTTTTGTTATTTAAAATTGTGTAGGGACACCAACAGAAAGGGGGGAACGAAATAAACGCACTAACACCGGGATTAAACCACAACAAAGATGTGCATGGGGGTAAGGGAACACGGAAATTAAATACAAAAAAACCTGGTCACGTGCACAAAATAAACCAATCACCCAACGGAGACAATGAGTACATTAAATGAGGGACAGGTGCCCCAGCCACCTGTGACAATGGCCACCTTATTATGTACACGTGCCTGTTTGTGTATTCACGGTCAGTTTTATAGGGCTGCAACTAACGATTATTTTGATAATCGATTAATCGCTCGATTATTTTTCCGATTAATCGATGAATCAGATAAATTAAAAAACATTTCCATATCTTTATATTACATTTACATTCAGTCATTTAGCAGATGCTTTTATCCAAAGCGACTTACAAACGAGAACACCATAAGTCAGTAGTTATGGAGCAAACCAGCTACACTGTAGAATTATTAAGCAGGTCAATAAATGTCTGGTTTTATTTACTGTATGAATTTAAGGCATCCAATTAGCCCAAAGACAATTAAACACAAATCTCAAACACACTGGCACAAATTTGTGTAATTTAGTATTTTTTTTCATACTATGCTACATATTGTGTAGCTGTAATAGGTTACCTCATCCCTGTCACTCCCATAGAGGGCAGTGTCTTCACTCAAATTTTGTCAAAAAATTTAAACGTGAAGCTTGATTATTAATTAGCACCATTGTGTACAATTTGTATTTATTTATAAAGCATGTTTAAAAACTGCTTAAGATAATTAAAGGAAAATAAAAAGTAACGCACGTTCTCCATCACTGTCATTATTTAGTTAACAACCAAAAACAGCATAAAGCTGCTCTGGTTCTCATGGTGTGAGTGCACCGTTACGTTGATTCACTTTCAAAACTAAAGAACTTCGGGATGTTGTAGTGATTCCCTCTGCTGTTCAGCTTCATCCTTATCAGTGACTCCAGCATGTTAGTTTCAGGTGGTGGATCATCACCGTGGTGCTCTGTGCAGGTCAAATTTTCACAGAGCTCGCATGTTCCACGTTCTTTATTTGTGTGAAGCACTACAGCGGTTTTGATGATTTAAATTTAATACATATAAATACATTTAATACACATAAATAAATTTAATACACATAAATACATACATACACAAACACACACACACACATTATATATATATATATATATATATATATATATATATATATATATATATATATATATATATATATATATATATATATATTACACACATACAGCAATTATTTGTTCTAAAATAATATTCTGTAGTCTGGTCCAACACAAAGCAGGTATCATTCAAGTGATGGATGGTCATCAGCGCTTCATTTAAATAAAAACGTTACTAAGAATTAATTTAATTATCAAAGTACATTTGATCTTCAGTAAAGATCATTGTCATTATGGAATCATTGGCTTAATGAATCAATACTGGACTCCATCATGATAAAACTCGCTCTTTATTCACCTAATGGAAAGCCTGGTCAACAGTCCAGTGTTTTGATGGGCCACTTGTTTCTGTGCTTTGACCTTTTAAGGTTTTTTCTGTATTGACATTTCTATTAACTCCCAAACACCAAGATAATACATATAATAATTTAATATCATTATGTTCATTCGTACGGAACTGTTACTCACACATATGAGTGTGAGCACACACACACACACACACACACACACACACACACACACACACACACAGCAGCGAAATGGCTTAATAGTAACTTCTACTGCCATCTCATGTTTAACTGATCATTTAAATAATGGTAGGTTGTTCTGGATTATTTGTGCTTTTGCTTTCTTAATAAATCGTGGTATTATCCTTATGTCAGCATTATTTAGAAATATGTTTACATTACATTCATATGCAACCATTTATTTTACAGAAGAGGTGGGAGTAAGGAGGCACGGTGGCTTAGTGGTTAGCATGTTGTCCTCTCAGCGCTAGGGATTCCAGGTTCGAATCCCAATCTGGGTGGAGTTTCCATGTTCTCCCCGTGTCTGCATGGGCTTCCTCAGAGTTCTTTGGTTTCCGATAGGGAGTGAGAATTAGCTCCACTGTGAGGTGGAATCACCAGGCGACATGATCACGAGAACATAGTGAACAATTCGAACATAGTGATTCATCGTCCATCCATTCATTATCGTATGCTTTATCCTCTACTACACCCAGGACAGGGTGCCAATCTATCACTGGGCACACTTACTCACACAGACAAACACAAACTATATGGGGCAATTTAGAGCATCTCATTTACCTTGAATCCATGCTTTTGGTTTTGGTTTCCTCCCACAGTCCAAAAACATGCATCAAGGTCGATTGAGTTCCCCAAATTGCCCCATATAGAGTGTTTGTGTGAGTGAGTATGTGCCCAGCGATAGATTGATACCCTGTACTGGGTGTATCTGCCCAGCGCCCGAAACGTTCTCCCCTGGATGGGCATGAGGAACCCCCCCTCCCCCACGATCCTAGTACACGATGAAGCAGAAGATAATGGATGGATGAGGTGAGAGTAGCAGTATGATTGACAGGATGCTGAGATCAGCCATCACCGTCTTTATAATCTACACACACACAAACAATAAAAGTGACTGGTAATGCTGATCGTCAATGGTTTACTCATCTGTACAGTGTTTCGAAATCCATTTCTAGTAATATTTACTCACTCACACACAAATACACAAAGGTTTGAAGCCTCCTACCCCAACTAAGCCAAAAACAATTACCTACCAAAGTAAAAAAGCTATTATATCTCTGACCTTTCTCGACTGCGGGACCTGCCTGCGTGCTAACTCATGTTATCTTAGTGTGCAGCGTGCCTGGACGTGTGTAAGACTAAAACGTAAAGGCCACTCGGCCGTTATAAGGGGAAAATGCTAAATGCATGTCTTTTAAAAGCGCCAGCTCATGCATAAGCAGGCACTTGAAATTCTCTGTCAGCAAACATCAGAGAAGAGGAAATTTGCTGCATGAGCGACTCATAGCAGGTTGGTAATGATGAGGCCAGAGGACTCAATCCTGACCAAGTCATTATCCCGCCATCAGATTTTACATCCAAAATGACAACTCAACAACTCTCTCAGATGATGCCCGCTGGACGTCCCGCGTGCCCTTCAGCGGGCCACCGACTCGGCGCCGTATTTTACTTCATATTAAAAGCTGTTGAATAATAGAACACATTGTCCATCGTGAGGCTTTTGTTAGCGTATCACTCCAACTAATTAAGATTCCCACTGGGAGACTGTGAAGTCGCCCACCGACAAAGACTGAAAGAAGTCAGAAGGAAAAAATGAGAGAAGAACAAAAAAAAAAAAAAAAAAAAAAAAAAAAAAAATCCAATTCCATCACAGAAAAGCGTAACAAAGAGGGCGGCGGCCGACACAGACACAAAGCGGAATGAATTGGCATCAGCCGAAGCGCAAAGGCGTTCTTTTATTTCCTATTATCCAGCACGTCCAAGATGTTGTGATCTGATTTTCGGCAAAGCTCCGTCCCGATCTTTCTGAATTCCAAAGCGGCTCCATCCATTATCATTTAATAAGAGGTGATTCTAGCACAATACAATCGCTGTTCACGGCCCTCACACAATGAGGGAAGTACGGGGGGGAAAAAAAGACAGGCGTGGACGATAAAAGAGCAACAAAGACTAAATCTGCTCGCACAATGATTACAGCATTGATCAGATGCACTTGCAATGCCTAATTGCCCTACACCAGCTACACAGCGTACAGGCAGAGAACCAGGGACAGAACCAGTGCCAAGTATGGGAGTCTATCCTCTACTGCGTTTACAGCTGTAATCGCTGCTAATCACTATTATTTGGCAGATGCTTTTACCAAAACGTGACACAGATCCAATATACGGATATGGTTTTACAGCAGGATGTTAAAAACTACTTCCTGTAGGGATTGGTTCTCTCGTGTTGTCCAGTGGCAATATCTCCAATATATAGACCCACCAGGTCGTCCCTGCCACCGTCCTTCCCATTGCTGCCCAAGGGGAGCCTCAGCTGCCGCATGTCCTCTGTCACGCATGTAAAACCATGTAACCAGGCGTCTGACAGTTCTCCAGTACATAAAGTAGACCCACCAATCTATCGCTGGGCACATTTACTCACACAGACAAACTCAAACTATATGGGGCAATTTAAAGCATTTAATTTACCTTGAATCCATGCGTTTGGACTGTGGAAGAAACCGGAGAACCCGGAGGAAACCCATGCGTTTTCTAATTTGGAAACTCCATCCAGATTTTATTTATATATATATATATATATATATATATATATATGGCAGAAGATAATGGATATATGTGTATGTATGTATGTATGTATATATACTCACACGTATACACACACACACACACATACATACATACACACACATATATATACACACACACATACATATATATATACATATATATATATATATACACACATACACATATATATACACACACACACATATATATATACACACACACATTCACATATAGACACACATATATACATACAGACACACACACACACTTTGGAGGATTCAATTGACCTTAATCCATGTTTTTGGACTGTGGGAAAAAAAAACGGAGAACCCAGAGGAAACCCACACGGACACGGGGAGAACATGGAAATCCACCCAGATTGGGATTCAAACCGGTAATCCCTAGCACTGAGAGGAGAACATGCTAACCACTAAGCCACCGTGCCACTTATCTTCTCTTATCCATGCTTGTTTTCTTTCCAGATGCCGGATTGAGGTGGAACCTCATCATCACAACGAGATGAGAGTG